>PITA01006223.1:0-102202 GCA_004023965.1 Spilogale gracilis
TGTTTCTCTCTGTCAAATAAATAAAATCTTAAAAAGTAATAATAATAATAATGAGAACACTCTGATATGAGAAATTTGAGAGTCAGGATGGGAGGTTATAGAGGAAAGGGAGGGAAAAAATGAAACAAGGTGGGACCCAGGAGGGAGACAAACCTTAAGAGACTCTTAATCTCAGGAAACAAACTGAGGGTTGCTGGAGGGAAGTGGGGAGGGATAGGGTGGCTGGGTGATGGACATTGGGGAGGGTATGGGCTGTGGTGAGTGCTGTGAATTGTGTAAGACTGATGACTCACAGACCTGTACCCCTGAAACAAATAATACATTATATGTTAATAACAAATAATAATGAAAATAATAATAACTTATATGGTAGCTATTATTTGCTGAGACCTTACTGTATTATTTGAAATAATTCTCTTAGCAGCATTCAATATCCTGATTAACAGATGAAGAGATCATGGCTCAAAGATGTCTAGCACATATTCAGAATCTAAGTTTTATATACAAAATATTTTAACAAGGTACAAAAAGTTAAGAGAAATGCATGACAACTTGTTATTAGCTACACATGAATTATTTCTATATTTAAAATGTGTCACCTAATCTTATTTTAATGATTATTTATGAGCCTGTTATTTAGCAGGCATTAATGTAGTACAGTACAAAGCACACTGAGAACAAGGAGAGATTTTCAGGAATGCTGAGTAGTCAGTCCACCTCTGGGGGTCATTTTCATCACCTCTGAACTAGACCAGAGTTCTGGGTGTGAACTACCAAAGATGGAGTCTGAAACTCTAGGGGTCACATGAAAAATTTCTAAAGTTTGTGTATATCTTGTGTAGAAATAACTGATATTCTGAGAAGAGGGATCAAAACTTACACCAATGTCTAGCACAGTGGTTTTTAACCAATAAAAGTTGAGCATTATTGGGTGATTGGGTGATTTAGTCAGCTAAGCCTCTGATTTAGGCTTTGGGTCCTGGGATTGAACCGCATCAGCTCTGTGCTGATCGGGGAGTCTGAAGATTTTTTCTCCCTCTTCCTCTGCCCCTCCCCCCCTTTCTCTCTTTCAAATAAATAATTAAATCTAAAAAAAAAAAGTTGAGCATTATTATTCCAGATGATCTTGAAGGAGCTCTCTTGCTCCACCTTGGATGTTTGGGTTTGCAGATTGTCTTGGTTCTACAAGCTTTGCTCTCTGTGTGTGAGCTCTGTTCTTCTGCGAGGCTTGTTTTCTTCAACTCCGTCCACAGAAGCCTACCCGAGGGGCACTATCATCTCGCATTTCAGAAACATCCTTCTGAGTCCTTCCACTGACCATCTTGATCACAAAGACCTCAAAAGAAAGATGTAAACAAGAACACATTAAAAATCAAGTTTCCTGTAAAGAAGAGTACACCCAACTCAAAGTAGTCATTGACGATGATATAATGACATATCACGATATCATTCGTGATATAAGAATGTAGGGGTGAATCATGAGGCACAGTCTGAAGAAACTGGTTTTATGAATCAGATATGAAGCACCTTCCCTATTTTCTAAAAGATATTTTGAAGAATGAAACCCGCCAAATGGGAGAGTAGATGTGTGTCATGTTTAACAACCTGAGCATAAACATTTTTAAACAAACACTCCTCGGCATGGTATGGTGAAATGAAAGGAGGAAATAATGATAACAATAATAATGGCTGGAAAACAAATATTCATTACAGCAAAAAAAAAGTATATAACTCTAAAAGAGAAAAAAGAAAAAAGTGATGGATAAGTACTAATTATTTTAAGTCTTTTTGAAAGGAAAAAAAGGAGAGGCACAATAAAAAACAAACACCAAAAAGAAAATCTGCAAGGTTCAGAGAACGACTTGCTTGTGGAATGATAGGATTTAAGAAACACGTGTTCTATTTCTTTTGCGTTACAAACACTGTTTTCTGTTTAAATACAGAAATACGTAGCTACCACAGGGGTTGGAGACGCAACCGGAAGCAAGTGTGAATAATTCTGAACCCTAACACGCTTCTTCTTGTATTGAAAATGTGTATCTGAGTGCTTGGAGGAAAAGCAAAATTGGCCATCCTCTGAATTAACTTCCGCGTGGAATATAGTTTATGTTAAATGATAAGTAATAAAAATATGTTAATTTAAACTTTACAGATATATTATTAAACTCACTTGTAACTATAATTATAAATTATAATGATTGCTGGAACAAAGTATTTTTTTCAATGCATATTTTATCATTGACAGTGCTTAGCATTGACAGTGCATGGTGAATAAAAGCAGACCAGCCTTTTGTTGGCTTTTTACTATTACTTTTTTTTTTAAGATTTTATTTATTTATTTGACAGAAAGATCACTAGTAGGCAGAGAGGCAATCAGAGAGAGAGGAGGAAGCAGGCTCCCTGCCAAGCAGAGAGCCCGATGTGGACCTCGATCCCAGGACCCTGAGATCATGACCTGAGCCAAAGGCAGAAGCTTTAACCCACTGAGCCACCCAGGCGCCCACTATTACTTTTTTAAGTAATCGCCTCAGCCAGCCCAGAGCCCAATGCAGAGCTTGAGCTCACAACCCTGAGATGAAGACCTGAGCTGAGATCAAGAGTCAGATGCTTAAGTGACTGAGCAATCCAGGCACCTCTGCTTTATTATTTTAAAAATTACTACAGTCAATGCACCCCTTTAGTGCCTATCAGTAGTATGGATCGATGCCTACCCTTGATATGCCACTAGGGTAGGAGGAAAAAGAAATTACTTTCATTTTTAAAAAATAATTCACCTCCACCTGAAAAGGAACATGTTATCAATTATGTCATGAGACTTTCTTTTATGTTGCCCAGGATGCTGACTTTATGAAGGCTTCTTCAGAAAAATGATCTATGAAAAGCATTGCCTTGCTTCCAGTGAATTCCTCCTGTCAATTTGGCTGATTTTACAGCCATCAATTCTTTCTGTTTAGGAAGTTACAACCTTGCCAAGCACTGTCTCTGCAGCTTCTCTAAGTCATGACATCTCCAGCAGGAGACAGAAAATTAATGCTTGTCACCCTCGTCCAGGAGCGAAGCTAAAATGAAAATGTATGTTGTGTTGGCCACTCTTTTCTGCTCCACTGGGTTAACTAAACCAGGGAGATGAGGTGAGATGAGGGAGGTTTAACAACCCGGACAATAGAGTTTAAAATCACTGGGGAACAGCTGGAATAATGGAAGCTACAATCTTCTCGAGTCATGTTCTCGTTAAGTTTGTGGTAAGTAATTTAGCGTTACTCCAAGCGTAAGCAAAAAGATATAGAAATACCCTGATCTGTGCCGAGATAGGTTTGCTTCTGCCCACACGAGTCTCTCTGGCAAAAGCAGAATTTCTGGTAGAAAGTCTGCATTAGAGACCAGACCATAGCTCTTATTCTGACACTTTGAAAAAAGACCTTTTAAAAGTTTGGCTTCAAGTAGGTTCATAACTGAAGAGTGTGTGCATTTGGGAGAATCTGAACTATTCAGATCTTGCTTACTTTTTGTAACGGACATCTGGTAAAAACATCCTAAAATACCTGGAAAGTTTCAATTAATTAGACTCATATAATCAAGAGGTCAACAATACAAACAATTTGTATGTAATTTGAGACAGAACGCACCAAGACTTTCATTTCGTGAGAGCTAAGTTGGTCTAAAAAATTTTGTCTGCAGAAAATATGTGTTACATGCAAAAGGGTTTCTGAGAGCAAGTTTGGGGAATTTTGAGCTTTTTCAGACTAACAGTTTTTTCTGCCTCCAATGTTACTCACAGCCTTCAAAATGTTTATTTGCATTCAATATGCTGGTTATTTCCAAGAGGGGGATATGGTATTATGTGTTTCCAAATTGGCTTTAGAAATTTTTTTCACAAAGTATCTTTTGGAATTTAGCATTCTGCAGACCCTATTTTGAGACATTCCTATCTCTCTTCACTAGGGAAGAAGATCATATTTCTGCCACTGAGATCCCAATCCTTCTGTTCCTTTCTATCAGACTGCAAATCTTCTGCCTAGAAACTCGGGTCTTTCTTTCTTTCTTTCTTTCTTTCTTTCTTTCTTTCTTTCTTTCTTTCTTTCTTCCTTCCTTCCTTCCTTCCTTCCTTTTTTTTTTAAGATTTTATTTATTTATTTGATAGCGAGAGAGGGAGAAGCAGGCTTCCCACCGAGCAGGGAGCCCAATGACTCTGGGATCATGACCTGAGCCGAAGGCAGTAGCTTAACCAACTGAACCGCCCAGGTGCCTCATCCTCTGCATTTCTGATACCACCAAAGGAGCCCACCAGATATAATCTGCTTGTCTATAAAGACAGTCTCTAAGACGTTCTCTGAGGAAATGAGATGTCATGGGAAGAACATGAGGTTGAAATAACATTTGAATGCCTTACTTGATGATTGTTGCATTATAGATGCATAGTAAATATCATTTTGATTCTTTCCCCAATTATCTGTTTGAAAAAGTAACTATTTCTTTATGTTGAAATTGCTTCAAACAGAGTAATAATGAGTATAATACCACAACCTCACTAAGTGCTATTTGCATGAGCATCTGATAAGAAGTCCACTTTAGATGAAGAAATACTAACATGATTTGCTAATAATACACTCTCATCTATGAGGAAAAAGCTCTCAATGGACATCCATTAGCCAATAGCATCTATGAGAATTTGCCACTCCCAACTAAAGAGAATGACTTCCAAGAGCGATTTTGAAATAACAGATGAAATTTGACTTAGTCCCCATTGTCTTGAATCATATAATTACACAAAATCAATTTGAAGCTAAACATTTATAAGAAAAATCATGTTACTTATGACTTACTTGATTTGATGCAAGTGCATTATGTCTCTAGATTTTACTCAAAATTTACACAAAGGAATTTTGGTGTGCATGAGATTTGAAGATTTTCCAAACTTTAAGATGTGTGTCTATACTTACCAGCATAGAATGGAGGGTGGGAGCTATTGGGAGAGAAGAAAGTTATTACATCTGCCATGTATCCCTTCCCTCTATGAGGAACACATGTATTCTCTCATTTAACCCTAATAGCAACCTACGGAAGATCTATTAAACCAGTTTAATAGGATGGGCCCACAAATGTTAAGTAAAACGCTCAATATTAGATAGTTAAAAAGTCTGGGCAGATCAGGATTGTGGACCTAAATTAGGCTCCAAAATCCATATCCTTTGCATCAATAAGCGGTTTTGAAAGAACAATAAGATTTTATTTAACAAAATATTTTTCATAGTATTTAAACAAATACAACAGTAAGTTTCCAAGTAGATTTAAAATAAGTCAATTGGCAAGAACGCTGTTTCCACGTGACCCTTAAATAACATGTTGTCATACTAAGACTGTCATACTTTAGATGGGAGAATTATGCTGTCCTTGTTCTTTTTGATCCCACCCACATTATGGATACTCCACACGTTTGAAAAACAATCCACATCCAGTGGCCACAATGACCGGGCTTGAGTGCTTTGTTTGTGCATACTTTCCCGCGGGCCGATGTGTGATTTCATTCTCACATATTTTCTGTTTGCTGATTGAAGGAGCCAAAGTGCCAGGGTTTTTTTTTAGCTCATTATATAAAACACTCGTTAATGAGGAGTCATGGAAGCTTTAAATTTGCTTAATGTTTAGTCTCACCTTTTTTTTCTTGGCCTTCACATGGCATTTCCCTTTCTTTCATATTTTTCAATCTCAGGAAAAAAAAGTTTTCTCTGAATTTAAAAACCTATTTATAATGACCTGAAAGTTTTATTATATGAAATAAAAAGGAGAGGTGAGAATTATGTACAAGAGCAAAAAAGAATGTTTGTTAATGAATCAAAAACCAATTTGGGTAAATAGAGAACAGAGAAAATATGGCAACATCTTTATCACGTGTAAAATGCTGCACATTGTTTCTGTCACTTTGAAAAATGGTCTTTGAAATTTGCTAATAGTGTTTCCCAATTGCTGAGTTGATTGTAATTTAGTAGGCAACTAATAACAAAAAGTAGCCATTTGCAATGCTTACTAAAAGCAAAAAGAAAAGAGAAAACCATGTAGATCAAAGCCTCTCCTAGTCTAAGAGGAATGACTAAGAAGAAAATATATTTTGCTTGTTATCTATCAGCCTGACCTGAAAAGAATTGATTTATAATTTCTTTGATTTATAGGGGGCACCTGGGTGGCTCAATCTGTTGAGCATTTGCCTTCGGCTCAGGTCACGATCTGTGGGTCCCAGGATCAAGCCCCATGATGAGCCCCACCTCATGCCTTTCATGGAGCTGCACATGGAGCTCCTTGCTTCTCAAGGAGTATGTGTCTCCCTCTCCCTCTGCCCCCACCACTGCTCATGCTCTCTCTCCCTCAAATGAATAAATAAAATCTTTAAAAAATAATATACCTCTGAATAAAATTAAAAGCATGTAGTCTCTTATTCTTACACAAATGCTAAATTAAACACATATGTAAAGTTAGGAAATGTATGTAATTTATAGAGAAGAAAATACACCCTGTGATTAAATTAAAATGGGAATGTAACATTACCATATTTCATCAGTGGGGACACATTATCTATTCTTGAAAATATTTTCATATTTTAATTTAATGTTTAAAACCAAAAATTATGTGAAGAGATCAGAGAAAGAGTTAATTCTTACATGTGTCACTATGGGACTAAAACCAGACAAACACATGCAATACACAACTAATGCAGACTATTTCTCCTCCTGCTTCTGCCCCTCAATTCCTTTTCAGTTTTAGTGCAGCCTTTTGTTTCCGATTGCTTATACAAACTCATAGTCATTAAGAAACTAAGTTTGGCATTCCACTGACACACTTATTTTTAATCAATAGCCACACTTCAAACCTATTCCCCTCATCTGTGTTCTAGCTCCTGTGCCCATTCGGGAATTTCATTTATCCCTACTGGTTCCTTCTTGTCAGCATTTAAATATGATTAGTTAGGTCCTCCCACAATATCTCTCCTGCCACTTACAGTTAGTACTTTACTACATTGGCCCATATTTACTATTTCTACTTCCTTACTCTCATTTCCTGTACAATTCAGCTAAAATACTTTCTGCCTACTCCATTTCAGGAAAGTTCTTTTGGTCATTGAATATATTTAAATCCTTGTCTCAGTTGACTCACCACTAACTTAGAATGGTAGTATTCTTTAGAATCCTCTTCTTGACTGACTTATCCTGTCTATTTTCCCTAGGTAAACTCATTGACTCTCATAGCTTAACTGTTAAATAGATAAGTCCCCAAATATATCTTCCTTCTTCTGAGTTGCAGATCTATTTATCAGGCTACTCACTAGGCAGCTCTTCTGGAATGGACTTCCATGTTCCAAATAAAACATACAACTTTCTCTTTAAATCAATTATTTCTAGTATTTCCTATAAGTAGATTACTAACTAGTTAACTGAGTGAGTGGATTAATGAAATCCTGTTTTCTTCATGTGGTCTTCAAAATTATAGCCCACACTCTTCTCCAATCACTGAACTCTTTTTTGTAGTTAGTGTCAATAGTCTTCATTTTACAGTGACTACTATTCAATGTTAGATTTGATCACTTGTTATTTCTAAAGAATATTATTATACATGCATGCAAAATTATTTACTAAATGCTTCATATGTTAAAATCCTGGCTCTCGGGGCAACTAGGTGGTTCGGTTGGTTAAGCACCTTCCTTCAGTTCAGGTCATGATCCCAGAGTCCTGGGATCGAGCCCCACATCAGGCTCCCTGCTCAGCGGGGAGTCTACTTCTCCCTCTCCCTCTATCCCTCCCCCAACTCATGCTCTCTCTCTCAAATAAATAAAATCTTAAAGAAAAAGAATCCTGGCTCTCTCCTAAAGTACTAAATTTTGAGAACTAAGTTTTCAAATTTAGCAACAATGTCAAAAATTAATTTTATTTTCTATAGAATTGGGGATTTAATAAGTGCTTCATAAGTATTTTCTTATAAGAAATGAAATGGCATATTAATCACTCAAAGAAGTCAGTGATGAACTTTGATAAATCAAGTAAGTCTGTTTCTGGACAACCGAAGGTATATCATTGAGATAGAAGTTTGTAAAAACATGAATAAAAATCTATTTATTCATTTGTACAGTTTTTGCTTATTAAAAAAGAAAAAATATTCAGAGCTTAACAAATTACTGTTTAAAAAATTTGAAAACTGAGGCGGGAATATTTTGGTTCACAAGAGTTCCCTCAATGAATTGTCATGATAATCCCTTCCTGTTCCCTCTGTTCCCCTATTTCTTCCACAAACCATACACACAGATAATGGTCTTTACCAGAATCTACATGGAAGTATGTCTTGCAATTTTTAGGAAATGACAAGTGTAAGAAGGACTCAACCAATCGTCTATATTCAGAGTTTTGAAATATTTTATGTGCACAAGCTACTTTCCCTTCTATTAAGAAGAAAAGTGTTCTTAATTACATTCATTTTCTTGCTAGTACTACCAAATACTGTTTGAGAACTTGGTAGTGAAAGAATGTAACTGCTATGAAACATTTAAGTAACAAATGTGTAACTTCAATTTACTTAAGTTGGAATGAATAGAGGGATGATAATAAGAATATTTAATCTAACTAATCATTGCGTTGCTCATAAACAACTATCTATCTAATATTTTAGAGGCTTTTCTTATTTCCCTTGTTATGCTTTCTTTGAGTTGTGATAAAACTTTTATTAGTTTTAGATATTGCTCCAAAATATTCTCCTGCCTCTGAAACATTTGTATTTAATTTGCTGCGTTGATTTTTTTTTTTGATGTTGTTTTTATTTCTCAACAACTATTTGTTAGTCTTTTTAGCTGCACTAATTCATTCCCTAGAGCACAATAGTAGCATTTTCAAGATCTCAGAATAAGGAATAGAGTTTGAAGATTGGGTCTGAGAGACAGAATTTAACAGTGGCCTATATTACTCCAGTGTGGAGAAAGTAACATTCCTAACTCCTATAGTTAACAGCATGTGAGTTTTTTCCTTAGTGATGCTAGTATTTTTAGAGATTTTCAGTGTGTTATATTCACTTTAGAAACTTTCTCTTCCTAAGGACATGTCTCTCTACCATTACCCATTTGAAGTAAATTAAGATCTAAAATAATTATGACAACCATAGATTGTGATATATTGCAGAACCACAATTTTCCTTATAAAATGCTTTATTATTTTATTGGTAATACAAATTCCATTGATAAACTGTAAATGATTATATATTAGAAGTAGCAGTTAAGTGCTTATCATAGTCTCTTCTAGATTATAAATTCCTTAAAGATAAGCATTGGTTCATTTATATATATGATATAGCACTTACTCTCTATTCTGTGCTCCTCCCACATTGGGTTTTTGGCTCATTAATTATAATTTTCTTTTATGACTGTTAATTACTTAAGGATCAATTTCTTCTACATGATAAGAAGGAACTGGACAGTCATTTCGAGCTAGGCAGAAAGGACTGAGCAAGGCAAAATGGAAGAAAAGCACATTGCAACCATGAAAAAACTATGTAGTGAGACATTTGGGGAATAAAAGGACCGATATTTATAAGGGACTTGTATTAATATTTCTCTTTAGCATAGTGTGAACCTCCTGGGTGTAAGAATAGCCACAGGAAAGATCTGCATTACCGTTCTGAGCTTCTGCAGCTGAATAGATCTATGAAGTCCTGCAATAAATGAAGTCTGCTTATATTTGTCTGTTTGCATGCCCATATTTCTTCTAGAATATAAACTACGTCTAGGTAATAACTGTCTTTTCATCTGCACTTCTTCTGTACTTACTCCAAATGTTTGACACCCAGTTCTTTTTCCATAAGTGTTATATGAGGCTGAGTAAGTTCTCAGAATGCCTGACCATTCATGTGGAATCTTTTGTTTGTGAAAACCAAGTCATAATGCCATCAGTATGCTTGTGTGAGCATGTGTGTGAGCATGTGAGCATGTGTGCGTGTCTGTGTGTGTGTGTGTATGTGTGTAAGGATGCCCAACAACTGGAAAACATCTCTTGAAATACCAAAAATGTAGACAATCTCCTGACTCTCTCAGAACTTGCAACTCACTGATTCTACTACCTTTCACTCTCCTTTACCTTTTTCATGACTGCTTTCCCTTTGAATTCCATAGTCAAGCAGTGTAATCACATCTTTCCAGACTCCCTGAATTCCATTGCCTTCTCCTTGTTTTTACTTGTGTGAATAAGTCACCAGCCTGGTGATATTTATCTCCTGTGCTCTCCACAACTCCATCCACACAGTCAAATGCAGTAGCAGTAAAGCACACAATTAGAGAAATTAATGTATTTTTAAGTCCTAATGATTAAACTCAAGGGGGTTCTTCACACTCTTGGGCACTCATTCTCTTCTACCTCGTGGCATTCACTTTCTGCTTTCCTGGATAACTTTTTCACCTTTCTCCTCTCTCATAAAACTCCAAATAGCTCTTTCCAACCTCACTCAAGCCCAGACTTTGTGCAGCCCCTTGTCACTTATTCAAGAAAATTCCTTCTTCAATCCCACATTGTCTCTTTTTCATTCTCTAGAGACATTCTTGTTAGCGTGCTAACCAACTGTTATTGTTTTTACTAACAAAGCTGTTAATTTTCCCCATCTTAAAAATATCTTAAAATGAACCCTCTCTATCTCTCTGCTCCATTTTACAAAACAAAAACAAAAACACAAAACCACCTCCTTGAAATGTTAGTGCAAACTTGATGTCCCTGCTTTAATCTCTCCCCTACTCTTAACCACAACAATCAGGTTTTTGCCTCTACCACTCCACTGAAAATAATCTTGTCAGGGCCATAGATGACTTACCAAAGGAAATTTTTAGTCCTCACATTCTTTGATCTTTGATTTGCCTTGAAACACGTGGTTCACTTGGCTTGTAAGACCCTATGCTTTCCTCATTTTTGTCCTAAAGCACTGGCTCTTTTCTGTTTCTTTTCCTGGTTCCACTTTATCTCTGACTTTTTTTTTTTAAGATTTTATTTATTTGACAGACAGGAACACAGCCAGAGAGGAAACACAAGCAGGGGGAGTGAGAGAGGGAGAAGCAGGCTTCCTGCCGAGCAGGGAGCCCGATGTGGGACTCAATCCCGGGTCTCCAGGATCATGACCTGAGCTGAAGGCAGTCACTCAACCAACTGAGCCACCCAGGCGCCCCTTATCTCTGACTTTTAACATTACTCCTTTCCTTGTTGATCTTCAGACTCAGGGCTTTGAATACTTCATATGCTGATGAAATCCAAATTTATCCCTCAAGCCCCAGCCTCTCTCTGAACTCTCCAACCCCATATCCAACTCCCACTGACATGGCAATGTGAATGTCTAATAAACATCACAAAAGTGACATATTCAAAACAGAATTTCTGATGTTCCTTCAAACCAATAACCTGCAGTCTTTTCCATCTCGGTTACTAGAGGTTCTTACTCTAATTTCTTGGGCACAAGACATGGACATGATTGCAATTCTCTTTCTCTCATACTCTACTTCCAATTTGTCAGCAAATGCTGTCAGCTACACTTTCAGAACATACCCAGAACATGATCGCTTTTTGTGATCTCCCTTTCTACCATTCTGGTCCAAACTGCCATGATAGGTTTCCTGGATTACTAGAGTAGCCTCCTAACTCATCTTTCCACTCCCATTCTTGCCCTTCATTACACAGTTTTCAACAAAGCAGTCAAAATGACCTTTTGTTGAGTGAAAAAATTAAAGAAAAAGATGGTAGGCAACAGCAATAATGAAGAGGGGGAAACAGGCTAATTCCCCAAACACTTAAAAATATAAGAAAAGGATAAATAAAGAAAACTTGTGACAGAGAATTGATCTTAACTGTCAGGGAACTCATTTTAGAGAAGTAGAGACAAACAAACAAATAAACAAAAAACCCAAAACACCCAGTTTGTAATTTTGCCCCTAAGTGGAAACATTTCAGAAGATGGGGTTAATTATAAAGCCAGAGCTAGTCCCAAACAGCAGATTTTTACTGCTCTTTACAACTAACATAAAGAAAGCAAAGCAAACCATAATAGTGATTATAATAAAATAAATAAATAAATAATAAAATGAAGGTTTGTAAACAGAACAAAAATTAATGAATAGTCAATGAAAGGGTTTATTTGGTATCACTTCCTGGCCTCTGAAGGAAATATAATAAGTAACTAAGATTCATAATTTCCTACATGCTGGCAAACTTCTGGACACAATTCTCCTTACATTCTTTAATTTTTAAATTTTCTTTTAAAAACACTCAAAATACAATTTGGGGGACCAACTTCTCTCCTTCCATAGTCTTAACCAAGGATTTGGTAAGAGAAGTCTTCCCTTTCTTTCATTCAGACTTCAACTTTTAGTCAGGTCTAAAGCCATGATAAAGACAAAACACCATTCTGAAAGCATCCCTAAAAGGTTTATAGAAGTAAAGTTTCAACAATACTCAAATATTTATTGGAATACACCTGACTAGGTCGATGGAAATGTCATCAAGGCCTCAATATCTTCTGATTATATAAGAGCATGATGACTTTACTGCTCATCTCAGTTTGACAACAAATGTGTTTGTATTAGGGAAAGACTTTTCCCTGGGTGTCCTCCTTTATGAACAAAAATATGCATTTTTAGCACGATCTATTCATAGCAGTATTCTAGCTTTAGCTATGAGGCCTACATACAAAAATTTCTGTCTGTGAATAAAAACTGATATATTAGATATGCTGGGTAGTAGGGACACAGGGCAGACTGAACTTTCCTTAAATTATTGTTTTTATGTTTCATATATGAATATTGATGATATAAAAACAGCCTAAGAATTGTCATGATAATGAGGTTTCACTTTTAACTAAATCCTATATAACATTTATTTTCAGGAGATCATGCATTTTAGCCCCAACACCATACTCTGTATATCTAGCTAGGAAGAATCAAGGATTTTAGAGGTCTTAGCAATAGAAAATGTAGTCCTATCAAAGAACTACCGTGCAACTTTAATGTAAAACATTTTATCTATATCCACTGAGAATGATTATGTACAAAATATGTTGCCAGCAATCTGTGGCGTAGTGTCAATATTTTGGAACTTCACAATTTTGCCTGATCCATGTCTGCATGCATAAGAGAAAATCAGAATTCTGCCTCATGCCATGATGAAATAAATGATACCAGTCTCTCTTTCCTGCCATGAGGAACTATAAAACCAGAAAAAATATATGAGACAACTGTTATTTAGGCATTACACACAGTCCTCTCAGGACTGCTATCCTTGAGAGAAACAAATAGCACGAGATGAGCATCATATTTGTCTGGTTTCCTGCCTGGGACATTTTCCAGAGCACAGCTCAGAGGGGTGGAGCCCATGCAGAGGTGGATGATCTCCTAGAATGTAGGAGGCAGATGTAAAAGTTTAACAATACAACAGCTTCTGGAAACCAAGGAATAGAGTACTGGAGAGGTAGGATCTATGTGGAAATGGTGCCTGTAAATCCACACAAGGGTTCTTGGATGAGGGTTTGGCTGTACAGGTGTAGAGGGAGATACCCCAGGGCCTAATAGACTGACAGTTGTCCCGCAACAAAGATGCAAAGGGTCTTAAAGTGCCAGGAGATATTTGAATGCTATTCCAGCCTCATTGTGTATCTCAGTCATTTAGTTAGGATTCCCAAAAGTCTACATCCAAGGAGTAAGGACTACTCTAGAGTAAGGGACAAGCTCTAAGACTAACGGAAAAAGAGAAAAAAATGAAATAAACCAGCCCCAGTAAAAAATAAAACCAAGCCTAAAAGAAGCAAAAGGATTTGCAAATAATTTAACTCTGCCAAGAAAATTTAATGCTCTTCCAAGGAAGACAATATGATAAAGACAAAATAATCATCATAAATTCCACTATTATAAAATAATTACTAGATTTATGAAGCAGAAGGAAAAAAATGTGAACTGAAACCATGAAAATTGAAGTCAATGGAAACAGATTCCCAAATGGCCTAGATATTGGAATTGTCAAAGAACTTTAAAAGAGCTTTAGTAATGTTAAAGAATACAAAAGAAAATAAGCACAAGGAATAAACAAGTAAGAAAATCAGCAAAGAAATGGAAACTGTAAATAATTCAATTTCTAGAACTTACAAATATATGTCTCAAAAGAGAAATTCACTGGATTGGTTTAACAACAAATTGGAGACTGTAAAGAATAGGTCAGTGAACTTGAAGACAGATCAATAGAAATTATCCAATATGGGAAACACAGAGCAAAAAGACTTGTAAGAAAATAAACACAGACTTTGGGACCTGTAGATAATAGCAATCAATATAATAAATGTGAAACTGGAGGCCCAGAAGGAAAGGATAAAGTTAATGGAGCAGAAGATCCAAATGAATAATGACCAAAAATTTCCTAAATTTGGTAATAGCATCAACTTACAGATCCAAAAAAAACTTAGGAAACCTGAAGTTGGATAAACATAAAGTTAACCACACCCGGGCACATCATAACCAAATTGCTGATAAAGAGAAAATAATAAAAAATATTAAAAGTACTCATAGAAAAAATATGCATACAGGAAAATGGAGATATAAAGGATGGCTGAACTCTTATCAGAAAAATTCAGGCCAGAACAAGGTAGAATGACATTTTTAAGAAGCAGAAAGGAAGAAAGAAAAAAATCCTCATTAACCAGCATTCTTATCCTTCACAGTGAGAGTAAAATAAAGACATTTTCAGACAAGTGAAAACAACAAAAATTCATCCCAACACACCTGCACTGCAAGAAATGCTAAGTCTAGTGGGAAATAATGCCATATGGAATCATGAATCAGTAAGAAGAAATGCAGAGCACTAAAGGGGTAAATATATGGATGAATATAGTTATTTCTCCCTCTTAATTCCTTTAAAAGATTACTAACTACTTAAAATTGGTCAGGTTTCTAATGTACGAAGAGGTAAAAATATATGATATCAATTGCACAAAGAACTGTGGAGTAAATAGAACTGTATTCTGGTAGGATTATCACATATTACACAAAGTAGGATAATATTAGCTCTGAGAACACTGTGCCATGTTATACATGCGCAATCTCTAGTGAAATTGTCGCGCCGTAAGCTGAACCTGAGAGCAAAGAGATGGAAAAACAAAGACAAAGACAAGAGAAAGAAAAAGAGATGGGGACAGGAGGGACAAAGTGCATGATGTCCAAGCAATGCTGATTTTATTTAGGGTTACAAAGCCTATTATAATAGACTGTGCTCAATCGAACAAGGAATGGTGACAATAACAAGGTTACATGATTTCTATGCACACCCCTGATCATGCCCAAGTCCCATGACGCTGATTCCTTTTGTTCATCCTACACTACATCACTAATTCTTTGAGGAGGTAAACACCAAGGGAGGTGCACCAAGCCTCTAGGCATGATTAAGATCCCATAATAGTAAAACTGCCTACGTGACTACCGCTGCCTACATGCCTGCGACCTCTAGCCTATGTTCATTGGGAGCCCAAATAGGTGGGTACCAGGAGTTTCGCTCCTTAACTCTACCCTGCCTGGCCGCGAACATCCAAGCTAGTGAGCCCAGAAGCTACACCTCAACTGTTGACACCGCTAGGTTCCATGGTCCCCACATGAAGTAACTAAAAATCAGTAATACAAAGAGTTTCATTAAGAGTCACTTCTTAGACCTAACAAATCTGCCTATCAATAAATAGACCTTGAAGACACAGTCTGGCAGGTGAAATCAATGAAGTGATCAGGTTAAACCAGGTATCATTGAGGTAGTGCTTTATTCTGAAATAGTGGATATGGGTTCCTGGTCTCAAATTGTAGATGGCTTTTTTTCATATAAAAATGGCTGTAGTTTACTTATTTATGTCTGCTCACTGCCCTTCTATTTGCTTCCTGAGAGTGAAAACTATGTCCAAAACAACTTAGAATGAGAAAGCAAAAAGGAATTATTGACGAACCATTTCTTTAATCCTTACGTCGTGTTCTGAGGAAGACCAAACACACAACTCTAGATGGAAGTTGAATAATAGACTCAATGTTTGTTATCCTCAAGAATCATACCTTCACTGTAAGAGACATACATGTTCTTTAACACAATTGTTAGAAGAATTAGGGGAATGATAATCTTTTATCTTTCTACAGTGGTTTTCCTAACACCTTGAAATATTGTATACTTTGGTTGCATAATGGTGTTTTATATTCTTTAGCTATTTGTAATAGCAGCAAGTTCCCCCCTTCTGAAGTGCTGTGCTTGTTGACAGAATTCAAGCCTGGGAACGCCCAACATCAAAAGAAGTTCTGATATATGCATTTAATTCTGGCCTTTTAGTCACATTCTTCTATGTTTTCATTTCCAACCATTCTTTCATTTTTCCAGTGGTAATGAGAGAGATGAGTGGTTAGAATAATTCTGTTAGTCAAACAAATAGGCTGACATCTGCCTTTGAGAGCAGTTTTAATCTTCCTTTGTACTGAGGTAAATCAGATGCCTGTCAAGCCATGAAATGTTTTACAAATTCATTCATTTTCTCCCCTAGTAGAATATGCATTGGTTTAGGCAAAAGCCCTCACTTTAGAGAACTCTGTCCTTCTGACATCCAATAAATCCTTGAATGTGTCTTCACGCAAGGCATAGAGCTAGAATACTTTAGAGCAGTATTCTTCCGGAGAGTCTTCGACTGATAAAAACAAAACAACAACAAACCTAAAACAAAACAAAACAATTTTTGTTCATTGTAGACAAGAGAAGTTGAAAGACCCCTATTCCTCAAAGCAAACACAAAAACAAACAAAGAAACAAAAAACAAATAAAAACATGTTTCCTAGACTAGGGTATTTGAGGTTACTATATTGTGCAGAACCATGCCAAAAACAGAGGGTTCATTCACTCTTTTACTTATCCAACATGAGAATATTTCATATTGTCTGGACTCTGACCTCAAGAATAACACCTTCATTTTAGGAGAAATACGTGAACAAATACAGGGCAACATGAAAAGTCAATCATTAATATAAGCCCTTGTGTCCTAAAGAATTTAACCTTGTCCAAAGAGAGATTTGGTCTTTGCCTTTGGTTTCTGGAGGTTATCTCTAAGATATCTTAGTGGTCAAAGACCATTCCTAGGCAAATCTTTATGATCCATTCATTCTGTTGGTTATACTTCAGATAGTTACTAAACCTTGCTAAGTGCCTAAGAATGTGTTTTTCACTTGGGATTCAAAGATAAAAGGCATCACCTCTGCCTTCAGTGAGATCACAGTCTAATTGTGGGGCAAGGAGGAAATAATATACATTGTATCCCAATGTGATACATACTGGACTGAAGCTACTGGAACAAAAAGATTGGAGTTCTAATGGAAACTACTGGTGTTGGGGAAGCCAAAATTCAACTGGGAATTGAGGAAGGATAAGGGTGTGGTCTGCAGCTTCAAGAGAACAATTAGTTCTACCAATTGGAACACAACCAGAAGAAAAGAAGCTGAAATGGGGAAAGGGAATGATACCAGGTCAGTCAAAAAAAATGGAGCTTGAAGCCTGAGAACATGTGTAACGGAAATGAGAGCTGGGTTCGAGTGTGAGAAGTGCTGTCATTTAGGAAGATGACTGTGGTTCTTAGTAGCCCCATACTGCAAATTTGGAAGTTATCAAAAATACTAGATTTTCAATCATCTGGAGACATTTTGTCTCTGTTAGAGTGTCCTACAATGCAATGGCTGTTTAGGGAGGTAATGAGTCCTCTGTCACTGGAGAGGCACAGGGAGATTTTAGACATGGCTTTCCAAAGAGGATCAAATAATCATTTGGTGATTGGAATGGAGGGTTTTAAAAGCATCTTCTCCTTCTGAGGTTTCATACTTCCATGCCTTGCCTGGCTCCCTGTCATCTGGCACATTGCAAGAAATAAATGAGGGTGGGGAATATTGCTCTTCCCGAGGTGACACGCTGAGTTTGCCTGGCCTTTTCTGCTTGTCTTTCCTCTGTGGCATTTCTTGCCTCATCTACACAGAGCATATGCAATCAGCAAATTTAAAATGTAGAGTTATTTTGGTACAGTGGGAGAAAATGTCAGTATAAGTAAGATAGAGTAGGTAGGTTTTAAGTTCATAGTCTAACATTATTTAATGAGCATGGCAGGGATTTAAAGAATTAAACAGCTTCTTGTAGACAATTCTTTTTTACTGTCTTCAGTTCTCTTGGCTCTTCTTCGGTGTCACCAGAATACAGAGTACTGACAATAGGATCCTCTCTTAGGAGAAAATGGATTTATTAAAAAACAATACAAGCAGATGTTCTACATAAAATATTTTAAAAATCAAAGACTTTTAAAAAATCTCACCTTCTTCACAGAGGTACAAAATATTTGCAGAATATACTTATTTTATTACTCTCTTGGGGCTGCTGTTACAAGTCACTATGACTCAGAGGCTTAAAAACACAGAAGTTTATTCTCTCACAATTCTGGAGGCCAGGAGTCTGAAATTAAGGTATTTTGGAACAATATGCCCTCCAAAGCCTATAGGGATATTTTTCCTTTGTCCCAACTTCTGGTGGCTCCAGGTGTTCTCTGGCTTGTGGCAACATCATTCCAGCCTCTGCCTTTGTCTTTGCATGGCCTTCCCGTCTGTGTATCTCTCTCTCTCCTCACCTCTCCTTATAAGGACTCTAGTCATTGGATTTAGGACCCACCTAAATCTGGGACAATCTTCTCTTGAGATACTTAAACAAGTACTCTGAAAAGACTTTATTTCTAAATAAGGTCATGTTGTGAAGTTCTGGTGAACATCAATTTTGAGGTGGGGAGCATTGTTCAGCTCACTATTCTTGTCATAACTGAAACTAGGCTCCACACTGAGGACCTCACATTTCTCTCTCAAGACCATCTCATTTTTTTTCAGGGCTCCCATTGCCACTCTTAGTCATTATTCTGTTGTTCCTCTATGTTTATACAAAAAACACATCCTCCTTTGGGAAGTGTATCCTGGGTATTTCAGCTCCTCTCCTTTCTTAGTTATTAAAAGATAGAAATTTCCAGAATAGATTTAAAATGCCAATGAGGGCACCTGGGTGGCTTAGTGGGTTAAAGCCTCTGCCTTCGGCTCAGGTCATGATCTCAGGGTCCTGGGATCAAGGTCCCCATCAGGCTCTCTGCTCAGCAGGGAGCCTGCTTCCCCCTCTCTCTCTGCCTCCTCTCTGCCTACTTGTGATCTCTCTCTCTGTCAAATAAATAAATAAAATCTTAAAAGAAAAACCAGTGAAAAACTTTGTTACATGCTATCTGTGAGAGACTGAATTTAACTGAGCTGTGACTGTGGCTCTGTGTTCTTTCGGTAAAGTGGGCAGAAATAAAGAAGCAGTCATTGCTCTCTAAAGGTCCTAAGGTTGGATGAAAGGCAAGAACAGGCACCAGCAGTGCGTGCACTGAGCCACCAATTCTTACAGATGCTACAGGTCCACTCCGGCAACCACATGGACCTCTTGTCAGGAGGCCTGCTTACGAATTTTTCCAACTGCCTCCAACTTTCTCTCTCTCAGACTCATATTCCTAGCCTCTCCCACCAGGTATTATTACTACAATGAACTACTCCATAATACAGAGGTTCTATTGCCCTGGTGAAATCTTGCCTGATAGAGACAGCAACACCACATTTCTCACTAGAATGTAGATTACATAAAACAGATTTATTTCTTCTTCTTCTTCTTTTTCTTCTTCTTCTTCTTCTTCTTCTTCTTCTTCTTCTTCTTCTTCTTTTCTTTCTCTCTTTCTTTCTTTCTTTCTTTCTTTCTTTCTTTCTTTCTTTCTTTCTTTCTTCTTTCTTTATTTATTTTTTTGGTTCTCTGCTGTGACCCTAGAGCAGTTTCTGGCATATACTAACTGGTCAGTATATTTTAGATGAATAAATTTATAAGTAATAAGCAGCAGATTTGAGGAGAAGGTGGAGTAGCAATTTTGAGTGGGATATGCATGTAGACCATCTAAGTGGAGTGTCCCAGTAGATAGCCAGTAATCAGGACAGGCCTAGAGTGGGAATACATATGTGTGGAGGTAGACTTGTGGCCATGATGATGCATGAGATTACTTTTGAAGAGGGCACAGAGGAAGATTGTTGAGGGTAGAACCCTAGAATACATCAACTTAAGTGGTGTGCAGAGTGCTAAGAAAAAAATTAGATAAGAGAATATCAAAGAAACAAAGGTAGAAGAATCATTGAGGAAAAATACCAACATTATCATATGCAACTGGAAAGTCTGTAAGAGAAGGTCAGAAATGTTTTCACTGTGTTTAGCAAAAAGAGAACAGTAATGACCTTAACAAGAACACTTTGATGACAGGAAGTGAGATAACAAGTGTTGCTTTTTATCGGGAGAATTGCCCTTAGATGGGAGGAAGGAGATATCGTGGTAAATAAAGGAGCACAGAAGGTCCGTGAAGTTTTGTGTTTTTTTAAGTGAAAATTACAACTTTTTGAAAAAGCACACACATTTTTGTGTATGTCTCTGTGTGTGTGTTGTATGTGTACTTGTATACTGTATCTAATGAAACACAGGCAACTGAATGAGATCTCTTATTTGCTAGCTGGGAGATGCTGGGCAAGTTATAATATCCCTTTACATCACAGTTTCTATATATATTAAATGGATTAGTATCCTAATTTAATTAAACAAGAATGATCAAAATTAAACAAGATAAGATCCTTGGCACCAAACCAAATCAATAAATGTTAGCTGATGAGATATATGCCAGTGTTAAGGAGGAAGGGTAAGGAGAAGCAAAAGTTAACTATAGCAGAGGGAAGTTGTCCCCACAACTTTTGAAG
The DNA here is from genome assembly GCA_004023965.1 of Spilogale gracilis. Taxonomy (NCBI): domain Eukaryota; kingdom Metazoa; phylum Chordata; class Mammalia; order Carnivora; family Mephitidae; genus Spilogale; species Spilogale gracilis. The sequence continues at coordinate 20,825 of PITA01006223.1, forward strand.
GAAGTTTCTTGAGAGGGCTGGAGGGCAAGAAATCCAGAAAAAAGTGGCAAATTGCCTTAAAAAAGAATATGTTTTCCACCAAGATGAGAGGGAAGGAGATGAGTATTAATAAGTTTTGGAAGTAGAGTGAATCAAAGTGAGGGAGTTTCTGCCTCATAGATAAACTTTATTTTTTATGTGAAGAGAGATCAGAAGTCCAACCAGTGAAAGTTAAAGAAAGGTAGAATGAAGCAGGGTACTTCAAAAGATGGCACTGATTTGAAGTAGCAGTTGTAGGGACCAGTTGACTCTCAGGTGAGGTCATGGGCCCAAGTTGAAATAAAAAGCCATTTTTAGTAGGAACAAGCCTATGCTGTTGTAGAATTTCTCAAGTTGCCACTCAACAGCTTGGGTTGAGAGATGGAGAATATGGATAGGATTGGTTGGGGGTTGGGATTTTCCTGGGCAACTGCAGAAGGGGAACAGGGCACCAAAGGAAGTTGATAGTACTAGCAAGCCAGTATCTGAAGGGATGAATCCGGGGTCTGGTCAGAATAGAGAACTCTGTGAAGTCATGAGAGGCTGAACTTTCAGGGTTCTGAAGCCTGAAGAGCATGTGTGGTAGGATGAGGAAATGAGCTCTTTGGAAGTGCTGACGCTCATGTTTAGGACATGGGTTTGTCAAAGTTGATGAGACACTCTCCCTGCCATTCTGGGTGCTTCCTTTCCCCCAGAACTGTGCCAAACTCCAAGGGTACTTCTGACCCGTTGTGGAAGTTTCTGGAGACTCTTCCAGACATTGGCCATTGGTCTACATTGGTTATAGCTCCATTGTTCCTGGGCCAGCTTCCATAGTCCACACTCTGCTGCTCCCATGCCTGCTTTCAGGAACCTCTTGGGTGAGATGGGGTGCACTGGGTCTAGCCTCAAGTCTCCCTGCTGCAGTATGTGGCCACTAACTTCAAGGTTCTGCCATGTTCCTGCCAGGAAGCAAAGCCCAGATACCCAGTATCCTTGGAACCTACAAACCTCTTCCTTGCCCTAACCTCATCATGTCTCCAGGGCACTCTTTCTATTCCGGAGAAATATTTCTTCTCAAGCCATATCCTCTTAGGGCTTCATAGAATAAAAGTCACAAAGCCAGCCACAAACTGCACTGAGGGGAAAACCAAATCGTCCGTGCCCTACTGAGCTAGGGAACTAAAAGGATAATAAAATATGAGTTCAAATATAAAAAAATAAAATATACAATATCTGAAAAGATATTTTGTTTGTTTATTATGGTATATATGTATATTCACTCAAAAGTATGAGAAAGTTCATTTATTGGCAGAAATAACAGAGTCATTTGTATGTGGAATATCATGTATAAAAATGACAGAAAGACAGTGGTTGGGCTAGAACTAGTACCAGTGGTTTTTTTCTCTTTTATTAGTTCTGTGGGAAAAATCAACAAAACTGCTGGTGTTAAACAGAGCATGAGGAATACGTCCATGCATTAGTAGGGGTTAATCAAACTTTGGGGAAGCCATTGCATCTCAAATCCTATTACAGAAGCCTTTCCAGAGATTATCTCTTTTAAAAAATTTATGGGAATTTGGATGGTATCATAGTCTTACTGCTTGATAGAGACAAGTGATTTAATGAACCCAGTGGTGTTAGTTATCCAAAGATTTCTGCAGTACTTGCATGCCTTCCCAAATAAAACAAGTTGTCTCCAAATTAAAAAAAAAATCCCTAATATACATTTTGATTTCTTCTTTCATCATTCTTACAGAACATTACAGTGTTATTCTAAGTCTCAAAGCCCACCATAGGGACCAAATCAAGGTATTATTCATCAGTAGAAACCAGGAATTACTGACGGTGTACATGTGGCAATGGTCTGGGATTATTCTGTCATCTGATTCTCTGTCTAGAGACACAAGGTCTCATCCCATCCACACCCAGCTCCGCTCCCCCAGACACATTCAGTCATCACATGTATTCTCTGACAAGACTGAGCAATATTTCATCAGTCCTCCCTAGCCACCCGGTCCTGGTTTTAATATAGCTGGAATATCTTGGATAGCTTATCAAGATGTAAACCTTATCATCAAGGCTTAGTTCAAAATTTAAGTTGTTTCATGTGTCAACTGAGGTACAACTACATCATATCTAAAACTCTCTGTTGAAGTTCTCCATGTTGAAATCTCCCCCTGGTGGATATGAAGAGTAGTTTTTTTCACAAATAAAATGGGATAGAGTTTTCCAAGAAAATGAATAAGGTGCTAACATTCTGCAGATATGAAAATAAGATCTGTCAATTTCAAAATTTAGAGGGGAAAACATTGTAGTTCCTTAAACTGCTACCATCAAAAACAAAGACCTCTTCTAATGTAGAATTGTTTTTTGTTTGTTTGTTTGCTTGCTCTAGTCTCAAGCACAAGTGTGAATACTGAGTTTTATAATTTTTTTCTGCTATGTGTTTACCCTCTAGTGAGTTAAGACATTTTTATGGACTAAAAATGTTAATTTACCACTTAATTGTTTAGTGAAGAGAAGCATAAGGTTTCCATTAGGAAAGAATTTGCCCCGTGAATCTGGCATACATACAGTCTCATCTTTATTATAGCTGTCAGTCAAATCAATGAAGGTTCAAGTGCAAAGCCTCCAGACCACTTGAAATGTGTATGCACTTGCTTTAGGGAAGGGAAATTTATTTTTTTAATTGATTTTGTTTTAACAGCAACACCTCTCCCTTTTCTGGGAACACATTTTGGCTGTGATTTCGTGGAGCTGGTTCAGACTTTAAACCAGCTCTTAGTCCTTCCCCTTCTAGTGACTCGCTGGCCCACCTGTTTGCTATGCATGTGCCTGAGGTGGGTCTAAGCCGAGGCAGGACAAGAGCGCAGGAATAAAGCAGGAAAAAAACCACAAAAACTACACAGAAATATTCATGCAAAAGAAAGTGTTAAGCTATCTACAGTGCTGACAAGCACATATTTAGAACTGAGAAATGGTGGTTAACAGTTAATAAAAAATGCATTTTCTTTGGCACAGATATACTAATGGCTCATCAGTCTTAAATTCCTTACCATATATTTTATTAAGGGTATACTTTTTTTCAAAACACAGTATTCTAAATTTCTAATTGAGGGCAAAAATGTTGCATTTAAATTATAGGCAATGTAAGTAAAGAGGAAAATTTAAGTAATTGTTGGATTCATTGACAGAAATTGCTAAAATGACAGATTTTTGCTTATATGATTTGTTGACATCAGAATCACCCTTTAGGGAGAAACAGAACTCTCTCTGTTTGAAGATGACATGATTTTATGTTTACAAAATCCTAGACTCAACCAAAAAACTGTTTGATATTATCAATGAGTTCAGTGAAGTTGTAGGACGCAAAATTAACAGAAAAATGAGTAGTATTTCTAAACACTAACAACAAATTTTCTGAAAAAGAAATAAAGAAATTGATCCCATTTGTAATAATGTCAAGAACAATAAAATACTTAGGAATAAGTTTGGCCAAGGACATGAAAGATCTCTAGTCTAAAAAATGTAAGATGTTGGTGAGAGTAATGAGATAATTGGCTATTCTCATGTAAAAGAATGAAGCTGGATCCTTATCTTACACAGCTCACACAAATTAACTCAAAATGTATCAGAGACTTAAACTTAAGACCTGAAACCATGAAACTCCTAGAAGAAAACATAGGAATAAACCTTCTCAACATGAGTCTTGGCAATGAATTTTTGGATATGATACCTTAAGCATAAGTAACAAAATAAAAAATAAATAAGTGGGATTACATCAAAGTAAAAAGCTTCTGCATAGCAAAACAAAACAAAACAAACAAACAAACAAACAAAAAAACCCCAAAACATCCACAAAGTTAAAAGACAATCCATAGAAAGGAAAAAACCATATATTTGATAAGGGGCTGATAACCAAAATATAGAGATCATACCACTCTAGAGTAAAATAATAATAATAATAACAATACAATTTAAAAATGGACAAAGCATCTCAATAGACATTTCTTCAAAAAGATATACAAAGGGTCTTTTCTTCAAAGAAGATATGCAAAAGGTACATGAAAAGATGCACAATATCACTAGTCATTAGGAAAATGTAAATAAAAACCACAATGAGGTATCTCATCTCCTGCCTGTTAGAAAGGCCACTATCAGAGGCAAGAGATAACAAATGCTAGCTTGGATATGGAGAAAGGGGTCGATGGTGGGATGGTAAATTTGTATAACCACTATGGAAAACAATATGAAGTCTCCTCAAAAAAACTAAAAATAGAACTACAATATGACCCAGCAATTCTACTTCTGGGAATATATTCAAGGGAGAGGAAAACACTGAATTAAAGAGTTATCTGCATGCCCGTGTTTATAACGTCATTATTTACAATAGCTGAGACACAGAAACAACCTAAGTGTCTGTGATAAAGAAGATGCAGTATACCCACAATGGGATATCATTCAACCATAAAAAATGAGGAAATTCTGCCATTTGCTACAACACAGATGGACTTGGAGGCATTATGTGAAGTGAAAAAAGTCAGAGGAAGACAAACACTGTATGATCTCACTTATATGTGGGGTTTAAAAAAGACAACTAAACTTATAGGAAAAGAGGTCAGTCTTCCTGGTTGCTAGAGGTGGAGGGTGAGGGGAGGGGCAAGTGGAGGAAGGTGGTTAAGAGGTACAAACTTCTGGCTATATGATAAATAAGTCCTAGGGATGTAAGGTACAGCATGGTGGCAACAGCTAACACTCTGAAGGACAGACAGGAAAGTTGTTAAGAGAGTACATGCTTAGAGTTCTCATCACAACAACTTTTTTTTTGCTTTTTCCTTCCCTTCTTTCTTTTCTTTTTATTGTACCTATATGAGACTATGGGTGTTAGCTGAATACACCGTGACAATCATTTCACAATATATCTAAATGAAACCATTATGTCGTATGCCCGAAACATACACAGTGATTGTTTCTCAATAAAACTGGAAAACACTAACTACTGAAACATTAAAAGAGAGAGAGAGAAAACATTTAATTGAGTAATTCAGTGAGAGAGAAGACCTCAGCAGTGTGGCATGGTGGTTAACAGCAGAGACCCTCAGTAGGTTTGCTAGTCAACTAGTCAAATCAGACTTATGACTTTTTTTAGCTGTGTGACTTGAGCTACTTACTTAACCTCTCTGTGCTTTGGTTTCTTCATCTGAAGATAGTAAGTAGAAACGTCCTCATAGTGCAGTTGGAAGGGTTAATCTTGCCAAAGCTAATTGGAAAGGCTTTGGTATACACAATCCCATACCTATTTTGTTTGGTTTCAAATAAATATCAGGTCTTATTTTCAGGCATTATAAAAAGCAATTCTTTCTAAGTTGAAACTTTAATATCTCATTCAAAGTTCCTTGTCCCTGTACTAACTTCAGCCTGATCCACGCTCAGATCCTACAGTAGGGGAGAGAGGAGTCGTTGAATTCTTTACTATTTAAGATTTTTCTACCTCTCCCTCACTCCTCCCTCTACCTTTGGCTCCTGCAGTTGCGAGGGGACAGCTTTAACAGACTGGGAAGCTCTTCCTTAATTGGTACAATTATAATCCTGCATTGGTGTCCTCGAGGAGTGGCTCTTTCTCTCGTGGAGTTCTTCATGGGGTTCTTTATCATTGTTCCCAGCCCTAGCTAGAGACCTCCCACTGTGCTCTAGGCAGGCCCGTGGACCAGGTTCGCTTCTCCGCTCTTCTGGTACCTAAACTTCCTGGTCAGAGCAACTCAGTCAGACAGAGTGGGTCGGTCAAGGCGCGCTGTGCTCTTCATTCCAGTGCATGCGAACCACCGCCTCTGCCCACTTTCAGTGTGAATCAACTTTCGCACATGTAGCCTTTTTCTCTTCACTCAAGCATCTGAGAAAATACCAGTAGGTCTCTCGCTCACTTTTAAAATTTTCAAGTAAGAGATCAATCTCTGAGTCTTACCAACTCCAGTGGACACCTGACAAGCTCTCCAAGTGATTTTATAGAAGCTTCCATGCTTCCGTGATGGGGTAAGAAGCCACTTTCCATCTTCAATGGAGGGACGATGCACAGCACTTGGAAAACTCTTTCTAAGGAAATAATCTCTATCCCTCTTTCTTTCTACTCTCCCATGGAGACTGGAGGTGAGTGATGGCTTGAGATGAGTGCACCTCTCTTTAGAATGTGAACATGTTTTAAACTATAGCCAACAGTCTGGAAACTTGGGGGTCTCACTGGAAATCGAGACAGAAAGAAAACTTATAGGAAACTCCGACTGTGTCTGTGTAATAGTCGAACAATTAGATTATTTGAGGCAGTGAATATAATGGTTTGTTTGAACCCTTATGATGTGGTTAGACTGGAGTTACCTTGGTATGATGTTGTTAGAAGTGATGATTAGTAGTTTAGAATTATTTTAGCTGAATGTGTGACGTGTACTAAAAACCTGTGAATGGAACACAGTTCATTGTGCTGAATTACAAGCCTGGAGAGGCAGGAGGAAAATGAAAGGATAAGTAACACACACAGGGTAACTGCTCTGTACCCTGAATATTGAGCAAGAGGCAAAAATGAAGTTCTTAAGTTCTTTTGATTGATGAAAAAATAATATCACATTGCAATCCATACTTTGGAAATTATTTTATAAAAGATAAATGCTTACATGGTCCTTACTACATGCCAGACACTGTTCTAAACACCTTGAACCCATTTTATCCTTTTAACAGCCCTATCAGGTAGACACACTGTGATCATCACTTTACAAAAGAGGAAACTGAGGCACAGACAGGTCAAATAACATGCTCAAATTTAAATACACAAAAAATATGTGATTGAAATGGACAAGTTTGGCTTTAGACAAAGACGCCATGTTTTCGCAAACATCGTCTTATGATTCTCATTACCACAGCAATTCCAAGAGGTGGGCATAGCTGATTCCAGGACACTCAAGAGACTACTTGGCCTTGGGGCTGGAGAGCTTGCCTGGAAGACAGTAGGCTACCTCAGCTCCCAGCTCAGTTCTTCCTACTACCTTCTGCTAAGTACATTTCATTTGCTATTTAATTTGCATCATAATATGTTAATTTCTAGAATAAATTTATAAATGTTTTTCTGAAAGTAAAATAATTAAAGAGGAAATAAATCAGTGAATGCCCCATTAAATAGAGCAGGCACTTATGGCCTGGAGTCATTTCTTTTTTTAAATTAAAACAAAGCTTTTATTACTTTTACCTTACTTAAAAATACTACATACTCATGGCTGAAAAGTTAGAAAATCTCTCTATATTAAAGGGATCTGAAAACACCCGTAACTCAACTGCCTTGTGACAACCACTTTTATAATATCTTAGTAACCATCCTTTCAGGCCTACTGATATATATGCTCATTTGGGGGGTGTGTGTGTATTTAATGGGTTCACATAGTTTGAAATAGGCTTTAAAATTTTTAAAATTTAAATTCTAGTTAGTTAACATACAGTGCAATATTGGTTTCAGAAGTAGAATTTAGTAACTTACATATAACACCCAGGGATCATCATAACAAGTGCCCTCCTTAATCCCCATCAGCCATCCAGCCCATTCCCCACCCCCTCCCTCCATCAACCCTCTGTTCTGTATCATTAAGAGTCTCTAATGGTTTGTTTCCTTCTCTCTTTTTTTCTGCCTCCCATGTGTCCATCTGTTTTGTTTCTTAAATTCCACATAGGAGTAAAATCATATGTTATTTGTCTTTCTTTAACTTATTTCGCTTAGCATAATACACTCTAGTTTCATCCATGTCATTGCAAATGGCAATGATGTCTGGGTAATATTCCATCATATATATACCACCTCTTCTTTTTTTTTTTAATATTTTATTTATTTATTTGACAGAGAGAAACACAGCCAGAGAGGGAACACAAGCAGAGGGAGTGAGAGAGGGAGAAGCAGGCTTCCCGCCGAAGCAGGAAGCCTGATGTGGGGCTCGATCCCGGGTCTCCAGGATCATGACCTGAGCCGAAGGCAGTCCCTTAACCAACTGAGCCACCCAGGTGCCCCATATACCACCTCTTCTTTATCCATTCTTCAGTCAATGGATATTTGGGCTCTCTCCGTGGTTTGGCCATTGTTGATAATGAAATAAACTCTCACACTTGGCAATGTCTTGACCATCTTTCTATGTCAATATTAATTCACCTGCAACACCATTTTTAGTGTTTAATTACTATTCTATTATATTAAATACAAGAAATATATTTAATGCCTGTTTTGCCCTATCTAGGCCATCCAATTTTTCACTGTTAAAGATGTAACAGGCTACCCAAATTTGGATTTGGGCCCAGATGTCCTTCAGGCCAACCACTGTTCTGTAATACCCCGCTCCCCACATGTTCCTTTAGGGGCCTGAATGGCTTCACATGTGTTGTTGGAACAAGCCTCTCCTGACTGTGTACTCCTTTATCTTCACATCACTCAAGGCTGCTCAAACATCATCTCCTTCCCTTCCCTTTTGGTCTAACCTAGGTCAAATACACCCAGCCTCACCGCAGTCTCTGGCCCCTAATCCCTAGTTTTCTTCTTAGGACTTAACACCAAGTGCAATTCCATTGTCCACAGGTCTACTGGCTTACTCTCCTGTCTTGCTAGAAGTCTATAGGAAACTACTTAATCTTTGCCACTGTATTTCCAGTGCCCAAAACAGTGCCTGCCACCCAGTGGGCATTCAATAAATATCTATTAAATTAATGCATAAATTATTTGGCTTTGATTAAAAACGCAGCATTATTTATACATAGTGAAACTGTGATATGAATTTTCAGTTCCTTCTCACTAAGAAATGGAGGCAAAAAAAGTGACCATATACAACGATGAAATTAAGTCTGTTCTACTATAGTCTGATTTTCATCTCTCAGAATTTTTTTTAAAGATTTTAGGTATTCGAGAGACAGCATGCCAGAGAGAAAGCACAAGCAGAGGGGAAGGGCAGAGGCAGAAGCAGACTCCCCACTAAACAGGGAGCCTGGGATCATGACCTGAGCGGAAGGCAGACCTTAATTGACTGAGCCACCCAGGTGCCCTTCTCTGAGTTTTGTTTTTTTTTTTTAATCACAGAACATAGTATTAGAAATAAGTATTTTGGCTAATTGCATAAGCAATTTCAGTTCACCCAGGTCATCAACAAGGAATGGTAACTACTTTTTGGAGGCCAGGTGGCCCTGCCTGGACTGTGCTATCTTCTTGCCTTCCTCTTCTGACAAGAAAGGAAGAGTCAGGCTATCACAGGGGCTGCTTCCTCAAGGACAGAGTACCACCCCATGTTGCCTGGAGAAAGCAGAGCAGAGGCGGGCGTGGCGTTGGGGAGGCAGCTGGCCTTCAGGAAGAGGGAGTGAGCAGGCCATGCAGGTGTTCTCCTTCTAGACCAGTCCCAGTGGTTCTAAGCCTACCTTCTGAGCCCATAGCTCACAGACCCTGTGCCCCATTCCTCCTATCTCCAACAGAGGACAGAGATGTAGTCAACACAGACCCGTTATCGACAGTTCCACCTTACTTGTGCAAAAGAAGAAAAGATCAGTCATATCGTTGCTTCATGTCATCAAATAAGCAGGGTTTTGGTCCTAGTCTCCTGCCTCAACATATTTAAAATGGGAACAAAGGGGCAGGCAGTATCACCATGGTGGGTGTTGTGATGACTACATAGATTTAAATCACTCTCTAATTATATACCTTTTGTTTTTAATTAAGAAGAAAACTTTCAAGAACTTAAATATATATATATATATACACATACATATATATATATATATATATATATATATATATATATATATATATAGCTTCATAGCTTTCATCTCCAACGCTGTCTTTGCTTCCCACAGCCAGCTCTTTGCTGGCTCTGGGCTCTTCCTTTGCTGGTGAAACTGATTGACAGATGCAACCCACTCCAAAAATCAACACTTTCTCAGGGAATGGGTGATTTGCTGTAACTGTTTAAATGCTCTGCTTAAAATCAAACATCATTTAAGAGAAACAAAAATATGGTTTTGTGACTTTGAAAGCACCTCATAGTGTCTGCTGAAAAGAATAGGTCTAGAAATTTTTGATAAAATTGTTTGCAACTAAATTGATCTTCAAATCCTTGACTGATAGAGACGCCATTACAGAAAAATGTCTTCTTGGGAAGGACTGTTCAAAATAATATGAGTAGTATGCACCTGCTTTTGTTCTTTGCTCTATTTTTATTTTTCCATGATAGTAATGAACACTTTCCTGTCTGTGCTGAATTCTTGTTCCTAGAAATAGTATTTAGTAATAGAGAATCCGTAGAAGATGGGAGTTGTTGCACTATGTATGTCTTTTTTGAATGCACAAAAATGACTCTGTCATGCTGTTTCACAGAAGAGGCAATAGGAAAATCAGCAGGCCAGGGCAAGCTGCTGAGATTGGTGATGAACTGAACCACAGGCTACTGTGGCTTTTGTGAAGCAAGGGGGCGTCCCTGGGAAATGAGGTCCAGGATTGTTCCTTAGCCCCATCCCCACTTTTGCTCCCTGGTTAACTCTCTTGTCAGACTGTCATCACGTTAATGGCTTGGTGGCAGATGGTCTTTAAGTGACACATACCTCTGCTGTGGGCCATATTGCTGAGAGGTGCTTGCCCCTTATCACCAGCATGGTCCCATCTGCCCAGACAGGTGTTTGTGAACACAACTGTGATGATGCCAGTGCGGGGTACGTTCCAGAAAGTGTTCCTGTTAATCGCTGGCCCCAACCAGCACTTTCTCACTCGCCTGGATTAGAGGAGCTCATCTGAGGACCACCACAGGCTCCGGTTGGAAAAACCACATTAGTAATGATTTTGACAGAAACAGAGTTTGAGCTCCTGATAATTACTATTCCACCAAACCAACTGAGACCCGGGATTGCAATTAAAAGAAATGATCTTCCACATATAATCGCTTTCACACTGCATGATACTATTAAATAACCATCATTAGCTACTAAAGTATGTACCGCCCATTTTCCAGAGCCTTTTCTCTGCCAAGAAATTTAAGACCAAGAATGATCAATGAAAGAATCATCAGAATGATAATTGTTGATATAGGACATGCAAATTGAAATTGTTTAGAATAATTTAAATGTGTAAGAAATTATTACAGATGATGATATTATGCAGATATTAAGACTTTCCTTGCAAGAGGTCGAAAGTGCATTTCTTTGTATCTACATCTTATGGGCTGAAACAAAAGGAAGATATTATCTATAGCATACCTCAGAAAAATCAAAGAAGGAGGTGTTGGGCAATTTTCCAGGGACTGTGCTGGGTGCTGGGGATATAAAGATAAGTAAAATATAGCCACTGTTCTCGGCAGGCTTACAGATTTAGAAGGGAGGAGAGATAAGTACACAAAGAAATCATAGCACAGTGTGATAAATACAGTAATCCAAATGTGCACCTGGTACCTGAGAGCAGGGGAGTGCAACTTGTAGAATCAAGATGGGAAGGAAGAACAGTTCACTTAAGAATCTGCAACTTCCAAGGTGCCTGAGTGGCTCAGTCAGTAAGCGTCTGCCTTCAGCTCTGTCATGGCCCCAGATCCCCCGGACTGGGAGGGCTGGGAGGGGATAGAGCCCTGGGATCTAGCCCCGCTTGGGCTCCCTGCTCTGTGGGAAGCCTGCTTCTCCCTCGCTTACTCCCTCTGCTTGTGTTCCCTTTCTAGCTGTATTTCCCTCAGTCAAACAAATAAATAAAATCTTACAAGAAAAAAAAAAAGAAACTACAACTTCCTAATTTAGGACTTTTCCTTCTTGCGGGCCATCATCTCTCTTCTGTCATATCTAGAAATGTTCCTATCACAGAAGCATAGAAAAGATAGTAAGTAAAGGAGAAACTGCAGGACAGTTAAACTTCACAGGGGAAATAAGACTATCCTAAGCTTTTTCAGGCTCTAGATGTGAATTAAAAAAAAAAAAAAGTTTTTAAACAAGACAGGAAGAATGTGGAGTTCTGCCTTGTACCAAGGCCGTGTTCCTTACACATTATAACAATACCATGCCCACATTAGTGTTCCTGTCTCATCAAGAGACATTAAATTAAGGTCTGAGAGGGAGGCTGATTCCTAACTGGCTCCTGTTGGTAATCTAATTAAAAAACAGCTGCAACCTCAGTCACAGTGTTTAGCCCAGAAATGCTGCCTTTTGCTAGATTGTTTTTGTTTGTTTATGGATTAGTTCACAGATACAATGTTAAGAAATATGTAACTGAAAGATTCCATATAACACTTCATGGCTCATACCCATCTCAATGGCTCTCTTTTTATTGTGAAATTCACATGATATAAAAATAATTTGAGGGAGCCTGGGTGGCTCAGTTGGTTAAGCCACTGCCTGGAGTCCCAGGATCAAGTCCCACATCCCCACATCGGGCTCCCTGCTCTCAGGGAGTCTGCTTCTCGCTCTGTCCTTCTCCCCTCTCATGCTCTCTCTCTCTCAAATAAATAAATAAAATCTTAAAAAAAATAAAAATAAAAAAATAAAAAGGTCTTTGTCAAAAATAATAATAATAATAATAATTTTAGCCATTTTCAAAATACACAATTCAGTGGCTTTTAGTACATTCACAGTGTTGTATGACCACCACCATTATCTAACTCTGGAATATTTCCATAACCCAAAAAAGAAACTCCACATCCATTAGACGGTCACTGCCTGCTCCTTCTCCTCTGAGGCCCTGCCAAACTCTGGTCTGCTTTGTCTCTGTGGATTTGCCTGTTCTGGACATCTCAAATAAATGGAATCATGCAATCATGACTTTTTCTGTTTTGCTTCCTTCATTTTGCATAATGTTTTCAAGGCTCATATGTGAGTACTTCACTCCTCTGTATGGATGAATGATCTATTGTGAGGATACACCACACTTTGTTTATCCATTTATTAGTTGATGGATATTTGGTTTGACATTTGGCTATTATGAATGATGTTGCTACTATGAGCATGTTTGTTGGAACACCTATTTTCAATTTTGGTGGAGCAAATAGAGGAAGCATGTTGCTTGGTCATATGGAATTCTGTTTAACTTTTTGAACAATCATTAAACATTCTAAAGCTGCTACATCATTTTTTATTCTGATCGCAACATATAAGGGTTCTAATTTTTCCACATGCTGGCCAACATTTGGGTTTTTTCCTTTAAAAAATTCTTATAGCCATTCTAGTGGTGTAAGTGCTATTTCCTTGTCAATCTTTTTTTTAAATGGATAACTAATTCATCATAGAAACCACTTCAGAAACAAGCAAGCAAACAAACAAACATGTTCATGTTGGGTCTTAAGTTTTTTCCTTTTGTATATGAGGCTACCACTAAATGGAGAGAAGATTTCCCTAAGATGAGCTGCAAAGTGAACATATGAGAGTCTGAACAACAGAGCTCTGCTTTACTGTCTCCCATCTACCCGCTCCCAGCAACCATGATCAATGCCAAGGCATCTAAACGATGACTGTTTGAAATGTCAGCCCCCTGAAGAATAGCCAGGTGTCTTTAGTCAGTGATTGGCAAAGAGGAATCCAAACCATTACAAGGTTTGGCTTGTAAAAAGCTCTTCTGAGGGGAAAAAAGTACATTTTTAAAAAAAGCTTGATGAACATTCTCCTCCTTCTTCCCCTCCTCCTCCTCCCCTTCCTCCTCCTCTTCCTCCTCCCCCCTCTTCATTCCCCCTCCCTCCTCCTCCTTCCTCTTCTTTGCCTCCATATGTTCAGTATTTTTTAAGGAAAATAAAGCACAACTAACCATCAATTCCACATCTCATTTTGGTAAAAGGTAAAAAGTAATTTGTTTAGATAAAAGTAATGGGTTAAAATCCTTGCACCTTGTAAAATTTCAAATTCCTTCCTAGCACATTTCTCATTAATAATTCAGTATCTGTTGCCCACCTTGTTATGAGGGCCTGACATAATTTATCTTTGATTTGTATAATCAGCACACTACAGAAGTTACTCTTTTCCTTTCAGGAGCGTTTAGTTTTGAGAACTAAAACACATATATGTAAAAGATTGCCCATATAAAACAGGGGGCTATATTTATATTTATATTTATATTCAATCTCCATTTCTGGATGCTGAACTGTCTGGTACAAATAGCTTCAGTGAGGACTTTAGTTTCTGTTTCAGGTTGCTTCTCTTGAGTGCAAACTGTACTGATGGGAGGGAAGGCTGAGACCTAGGGCACAGGGGGTGCCCCACTTAGTTGAGAGGAAAGAGCAACTAACAAGAAACTCTGAGACAAAGCTGAAGTTTGAAAGAGGCCCAGCACTAGGTTGCTGCAGGTCAGCCTTCCTGGAAACAGGCACGTTTCTGAGAAAGATTTGATGGGGTTTTGAAAAGGCAAAGGAGAGTCGGATGGAGTGATCCTTTCTCAGATGGCCCGCAGCCAAAGGAAGCCTAGGCTAGGGATGGTGGGAAATCCCAGCGGTGGTTAAAAATCAGGGTGATTGAACATTCATTCTTTTACACAGAAGCCATTCAATTCCTAAGTGAAGCGGGGAGCTTTAGGTGTGCCTGCATGGATTTCTGTCTTTTAAAAGTTTAGGGACCGGAACCAGAACGGGATCATACGTCCAGGGTCCTCAGAAAAGGCTAAAATCCTAGCAATTCACGAAGAGACCTGGAGGTTTTCCTGCCAGTTTGTGGAGTTGGTTACAGGTCTGGTCATCTGCACCGGGGGACCCCTCTAGGTTTAGAGGAGCTGGCACTCTTGTTCTCCCAGGCCCTTATGTTCTCCTCCCCCGAGCCCGCTAACTCTCCCGGGTACAAAGTACAGAGGCACGCAGGCGGAGCCTTTCCAAGCGGCGGAGCCATATCTTCCCGCAGTGAACACCTAGATGGATTTCCAATATCGCGCCTGGCACGTTCGGGAGGGAGCCTCGGGCTCCTTCCGCGCTCCCAGCCGCGCGTCTTCTTTTCTGCAGTCAGTGTTCCTATGAGAGACGCAAGGGGCTCTGGGCACTACAAGCTTTACTAAGAGATTCGCAATGGTTTACTCAGGCCCCTAAATCACTGCCGCTCGCGAAGAGCTGCCTTCGGTGTTATATCGCAGAATCCCCTAACGCACGGGTTTTGTCCTTCCTCCTCTTATCATAGCTCAGGGTCAGTTTCAGCGAGTCGAAGAGTATCTGCGTGGGCGCCTGTGCTGGGGTCCGGCCCAAAGAAAGGAGTTGGACTGCGCGAAGAACGTCACCGTGCCACCAGACCGCCCAGGCACTTTGCACGGGCCATCTACGCGTCAGTCTGGAGGTAGCGCGCCCTGGGTAAGGGGGACTGAGAGCTTCCGCGCCGGGTCTTGAGGGGCCGGGCTGGGGGGGGGTGGGTTAGGGCCCCGGACGGTTGGATGAAAGTGGAGTTGGGGTCTCTCAGGACCGGGCAGCAAGAGGGGGAAACTGAGGTGAAGTCCAGACATCTGTGCCCGGGGTCTGCTTCACTGGATAGGAGCCGGGTGGGGTGGGACAGAATCTACACCTTTGGTTCCCAGTACTCTCTAGGAAGGCGGAGAAACTCCCCAATTTCCCCTGAGGGGTGGGTAAAGCGTACTGCAGGGGACCCTACCCCCCAGAAGCAGCTGCTGGAGTTGATCCGAGCACAAGACTGGGAAAGAGAAAAATTGGGCGAGGGGTGGTAAGCCAACTATACCGCCTTCCTCCCTCGTTTTCTCCCCCACCCCTCCCTTTTCATAGCTGCTGACGCGCTGGTAGTGTCTATTAATCATTCACCAGCCCAGAGCCGCGCCACTTAATGGCTGTGCGGCGCGGGGCTCTAGCCTCCTGGCCTCCCCTCTCCACGCTCGCGTGTGCCCAGGCACTCCGGAGCTGCAAGCGGCTGGCTGTGCGCAAGCCGCCGCTGGGCAATGCGCCCTGCCGGCACAGGTCAGAGCCACGCTCTCGGTAGCCGCTGCGTGCTACCCCAGGTGTCCGGCAGCAGTGAGCTGCGGGCAGGCGGGCGGGGTGCCGAGTGAGGGCGCAAGCGGCGGGGACGGGAGGAGAGCGCCCCAGCCCCAGTAGCCCCATCGGCTCCCAGCAGCCGAAATGTTCCCCAATGGCACTGCCTCCTCTCCTTCCTCTCCTAGCCCCAGCCCGGGCAGCTGTGGCGAAGGCGGCGGCAGCAGGGGCCCCGGGGCCGGAGCTGCGGACGGCATGGAGGAACCGGGGCGAAATGCGTCCCAGAACGGGACCTTGAGCGAGGGCCAGGGCAGCGCCATCCTCATCTCTTTCATCTACTCCGTGGTGTGCCTGGTAGGGCTATGTGGTAACTCCATGGTCATCTACGTGATCCTGCGCTATGCCAAAATGAAGACGGCCACCAATATCTACATCCTGAACCTGGCCATCGCCGATGAGCTGCTCATGCTCAGTGTGCCATTCCTGGTCACCTCCACGTTGCTTCGCCACTGGCCTTTCGGCGCGCTGCTCTGCCGCCTCGTGCTCAGCGTGGACGCAGTCAACATGTTCACCAGCATCTACTGTCTGACTGTGCTTAGCGTGGACCGGTACGTGGCCGTGGTGCACCCCATCAAGGCAGCGCGCTACCGCCGGCCCACCGTGGCCAAGGTGGTGAACCTGGGAGTGTGGGTGCTATCGCTGCTTGTCATTCTGCCCATTGTGGTCTTCTCGCGCACAGCGGCCAACAGTGATGGCACGGTGGCCTGTAACATGCTCATGCCTGAGCCCGCTCAGCGCTGGCTAGTGGGCTTCGTGTTGTACACATTTCTCATGGGCTTCCTGCTGCCCGTCGGGGCCATCTGCCTGTGCTACGTGCTCATCATTGCGAAAATGCGCATGGTGGCCCTCAAGGCCGGCTGGCAGCAGCGCAAGCGCTCGGAGCGCAAGATCACCCTGATGGTGATGATGGTGGTGATGGTGTTTGTCATCTGCTGGATGCCTTTCTATGTAGTGCAGCTGGTCAACGTGTTCGCGGAGCAGGACGACGCCACGGTGAGCCAGCTGTCGGTCATCCTGGGCTACGCCAACAGCTGCGCCAATCCCATCCTCTATGGCTTCCTTTCGGACAACTTCAAGCGCTCTTTCCAGCGCATCCTGTGCCTCAGCTGGATGGATAATGCGGCGGAGGAGCCTGTCGACTACTACGCTACGGCCCTCAAGAGCCGCGCTTACAGCGTGGAGGACTTCCAGCCGGAGAACCTAGAGTCCGGAGGCGGTGTCTTCCGTAATGGCACTTGCACGTCTCGGATCACGACTCTCTGAGGCTTGGCCATGCAAGGGCCCTGCGAAAGGCAGGAGGAGGAAGATGAGGAGGAAGGGAGGCCGGGTGTGAGAGGTGACAGTATCCCAGGCGTCTGGGTGCGATGGGGCAAAGTGGGGCTAAGACACTGTGTGCGCGCGGGGTGGAGAGACCCGGGAAAGTCGCGCGACAAAGGTGGAGTTGGGCACTTTGCTTATAAATTGGGAAGGCCTACTGGCCCCTTTCTTCTTGTCTGCTACTTTCGCTCCCTCCTCCACTGCGCTTGCACTTCTGCGCCTCGCTATGCTCCCCACTCTGTAACTTCGATCTTTCCTTCCGCCCCGTCCTGCAGGTGCAGATCATGAACTCATAAACGTCGTCAACTCAGCCTGACCCTCCGCCCAGCCAGCAGTTATTTTTGTTTGAGCTGAGCCGCAGTTACCGCCACGGGTTTCCCACGGGGTGAGTTCCTGGCTCGCCCTCAGCCCCGCCCTGCCGCGCCCCTCCACTCGCCAGATTCTGCCTGGTGCCCCTAGCGGATCTGGAGAATCACCGCTCTCCCTTGGCTCAGCTCTGAAGGGAAATACGACTCGGGAATGAATTAGGCGGTTGGTCTTTTCACTTATTCTCGGGTGAAGACGTGCCCTTCCCGGAGCCCTTCCACGACTCCCGCTCCACCCAGGGCGGAGCCAGGTGCTTAGTATAATCGGTCCCGCGCTTCGAACCCCAAGCATCCTGCAGTCCCCATCCACCACCACCTCCCCCCGCCCCCTTGGAGCAAACGGAACTAGCAACAAGCGACTCAGGAGTTTTTAGAAGATTCCAGGGTTTGGTGGGAGGGGGTTGTAATAGAAACCACTCTCTTTTCCCGCTCACAACCCGCGCTTTCGATTTCAAGGACCAAGCCTCTGGGCGCTCCCGGGACAACGCTGGTGTGCGTTGGCCGGGTTGGGCAGGGCGCACTTTCCCCTGGGCCGCCCGGGAGTCGGCCGCGACACGTGGATCGCTTCCTCCCTTAAGCCTCTGGTGGTGCGGGTGTAAGAGCAACCACAGACTGGGTTTCCTGCTCCGGTTTATCTCAAAGACCCGGCGCGGGGGCCAAGACCTTCGTGGCGCCTTCTGAGTCTTGGCCGAGTCCCGAGCGCGTTGCTGCCTCCCGCAGGCTAGAGAGTGCGGCCTGCCTAAGCCCCTGGAGGTTGCTGCCTTTCAAGCGGTGCCTAAGATGTTATTTTCTAGTTTAACATATTTATTTATTTGTGGTATTTGAGAAGGTGTCTCTGGTTCGCTTTTCTCTACTTGCCTAGTCCACGACCTTTTCTTCAAGACACCGAGGGTGGGGATCAATGTGGCAGTGAGGGGAAGCTTTCTCCCCAAAGACCCCTCAAAACCTCACCTCTTTGTTAGACTTTCTTTTCTTATCTTTCTATTTTTGCTTGTGTTCAGTGATGTTTGGAGATTCTTTTATACTTTTTCTTATGTAGTGTCCTGTTTGTCTAAATAAATAAATAAATAAATAAATAATGACGTGGGTAAGCCCCCTCCCTCCTGGGGGGTGTGGAATGTCCTGAATTCCTTTCAGCATCACCTTACGTACGATTTTATTTATATATTTTTTTACATATGACTTCTATTTATCTTGCTCCATTGTTGTGAGTCCCTGAAACAATGTGAGGCTGGCAGGAACACTTTCAGATGTGAAGGTTCCAGGACACTCAAGTCCGGAGCTGAGACTCTGATGCACATGGATTTTAATCAGTGCTGAGAATGTCCCTGTTTATGTCCTTGCTTCTTCTAGGTTCTGGCATAGACGATTCTAATAGACAATCTAGTTAACATTGTCACTTCTTTGGAACACATTGACAGTAGAGTAATTTGTGTCTGTGTTTAATCTTACTGATTACAGTGGAAGCCTGAGCAGGGCAAGGACCAGTAATTTTACTTCTTTGTATTTCTTATATTGCTTTAGTATGCTGGCATGTACATAATAGGCACTAAATACATGTTTGTTGGTGGATTGTTTAAGTAAGCCAGAGTGTATTACAACCATTGGGAGATACTGTCTGGGGCTGTCAGGTTCTCTCACTGATACCATACACAATGGTTGAAATCATGGAAGAAGACGTTTTGTGTAATATTTGCTTCAAGAACATTGTGCTTTCCTGAAAGCAGTAACCAAGAGTTAAAATGTCTCTAACGTTTTTGTTTAAACTAAGGAACAAATGTATGCTTTTGGTTATACATCATAAAGTTTAGATCTGTCTCTTGATAATAATATATATTATTACTCCTTTGGAAAATAGATTTTTAATGGTTAAGGACAATGAAATTTACAAATCTTAAACATTATCCTCTTAAGAGGATATAAATCTAGTGCTCTTAACCTGTTACCATTGTAATATGAACTAAATAAACAGATATATTATGTTGTTGCAAGTTGTCTGAATGCCATTTGAATTTTACTGTTTCAAGGGATTACTTAAAAACACATATACATGGGCTTAGTTGCTTTGTGTTTCACTAGATATTAATAAGCATGGTTCCAGATTACCTTTGGAAATTTTACCAAGATTGGAGTTATACTTTGAATTGTTTTTTTTAAAAAGTGAAGTCTGTTAGTTCAGAGAAAAAGGAAAAACAACTTTGAATCAAAATGACTAGGAAGCAGTGTACCGGCCTGTACTCTCTATGGCTTGCTGTTGTCACTCCCCTAACTAGAGGCTATCTCAGTCTCTCAAAGATTAAATTACTGTCTGCCCTCATTTATGATCTCAGACTTTGCTGTGGGAGCTAAGTAATTGCTAACTTACATCCCAGGGAGAGAAAAAACAGGAGAGGAAGAGAGAGATAGAGAGATTGCCTAAAGGTATTCCAGAGGAAATGAGTAAAAGAAATAGAAAAACCAGATTTCAGCATAAGAGAAGAGAGTCATATTTTATGCTTTGTCCTGTGATGGCCATTTCCATCCTTAGAAGAATTTAAGAAGGTACTAGAGGAATTTTTTTTTTTTTTTACCAGACTTTATATTTTAGAGCAGTTTTCTTTTCACAGCAAAGTAAGTGGAAAGCAACATTTTCCAAGCAGGCAATAGCAGTGATTCCAGAACCAGAGTGGTGGGCAGGGTGTTTCAAAAAACTTCAAATGCCTTGTAACTCTAGGCTTTATAGTTCTAAACATTATCTCAATATCTAGGGACTGTTGGACTTTTTCTTTTTAAATTATTTTTAAAAGCTATAACAAGATGGTAAACTGAACTTGGAACATTATTCCAAGCCCCTTCCAACTGACTAGCTGGGAGGAAAAAAATTAAATAAATATTCAAACACCTAATTGAGTTCATGATTTAAATAGTGGTTTTAAGAAAAAATTCAAAATTTCATTTGAATAAGTTTAGACAGTCTCCCAGCTGGTCTCCTTGTCCTCTCTAGTCAGCCTTAAAATGACTTTAGAGTGAAGATTGGGAAGAGGGTTTATGTATCCTGGTGGAGAAGATGGTGGGGGAGGGGTGGTCCTTGGGCCCTCTCTGCCTTTTGCTGTCTGGGAATAGGTGTTTTCCCTTTGAGATGATTCTTTTCTACAGTTTGTTGAAATCAGCAGCTTCTGGAGTCTATGATCCAACCTCTCAGTTTGGCGAGGGCCATACTCAACTTCTGTGGGCTGCAGCCCTTTCAGTCATCCACAATGCGCCTACAGCCCTGGTCTGGGGGGCTACCTCAGCCTTGGCCAAGGAGTGATCTGGCCCTGCCACAGGCAGTCCCATGAGCCTCTTGGCTCATGACTGGGGGGATCTAGGGTGGCCTTGGACTGGTGACCCTCAGGACCTCTTCTGTATTTTCCCATGGCTCTGTCTGAAGGGCTTTTCCATCTCTCCTTAACTTTGTCAACCTCACTTCTTCAAACCATTGCCCTTACCCAGCATCCCCTTTCCACTAGAGGAAAAGCACCGGAGTTCTTTAATCTTAGCCCTTGAGGTGCTGAAGCAAAATAAAAGGATTTAGCAAATCTCTGTGCAATCCCCTTTTCCTTCTGTTGCCTCACCTGATTTTCAAGCCTTTTTGAATTGTCGTGAAGTTGAAGACAAGCCCTTTCCTATTTTAAGATGCTGAACCTCACCTTGGAATGAGGGACTACAGTGAAACAAGATTTGTGGAGGAAGTTGAAATGCATCATTTTAGTGTCTATGAATTATTATCTCTCTTACTAGTGATCCCTGTGTTCCCAGAGGTGCCTCACACAATATCCTCAGGCTATCTTCTCACACAATATCACCCCAAAAAGGATCATGTTGAAAATCTTTGACGCTTCATCTAATTTAATCCTGACCATTATATAACATGTTGTATGTATGATTTCGGCCTGAGAAGAAAGGCAAGGTGTTCTCCTGGAAACTATTATGGAAGATGCATTAAAAAAAAACTGATATATTTCCAACTTATTTTAAACAAATATTAGAGATATCATATTTATATCAATCTAAAAAACACGTTGGTAGTGGGGTTGCTTCGTTTATCTTGCTTATCCCTTCTTTATTCCAACATACCACAGCAAAGAGGTTAGGCACTCAACTGAAATGATGGATAGATGTTCATATAATTATTACAGTAGTATGTGCTTAAGAAAATAAAGTATTGCAGGGTCTCTGCTGCTATTTCATTACACCATTACATCTTTGAGGTAAGGAGCACCTCTTTCACATATTCAGATGGAAATCTTCCTCTTCCTTCAACACATCTCAGTTTGTGGGCTTTAAAAGAAGGCAGAGGGGTTCAACATTGTTATGCGGTTTCCCTGGGGGAAGGAAGACAGGTTCAGAGATAATGTTGTAAGTGATCCTTTACGATTTTGTTAAAGATCTAGAGACAGGGTATTATATTGAGTGTCTTCATGGAAGGATTTGTATTAGGGACGAACATATAGAGTCCAGCTTCTGATTTCAACTCCGAAGGAAAGGAACGAGTCCCTGCAATGACAACAAAGTTGAAGAGGCCTGTGAATACAAGTAACCAGTGCAAACTAAACGATCAAATGCTTGCTCACCAAACTGTTGGGTAGCAAGGAACATCACCTAAAAAGGAGCCATAGTTTTTTAAAATAGACGTCCTTTGGTAAAATGTTCACTTTGATAATGAACTGAATTATTTTCAAAACCTATGTTAAACTCAATCTTACTAGTCAATATTTGGAAATATTACACTCCTTCAAGACTGAGACTATAGGCATGGTTTCAAAATTCTTTGGAATAATAGTGAGCTTAGGACTCTTAAAAAATATATCTCTTTAAGCCAGTATGAATCAAATTTTCAGTTTTGAGTGGACAGGAAGTTTAAAGAAAAAAAAAAAAGAGAAAGAGAGAGAAAGAGGTGGGGAATGTTGTTAGCTAATATATTATCCCTGCGGTGGGGGTCTGCATCCCTCCTCATTGCCCACGTGCCCAGACCCGCTACAAGGTGAAGACCTCAAGAATACTCCCAGCTTTAAAAAACTTAAGAAAGATTTACTATGTATCAGAGTCCACTTGGACAAGGATGGGTTGTGGAGACACTAGAGTATGGTGTAGAGTATCCAAAGACAGTAGTCCATTTACATTTAAAAAGGGAGAGAAAAAAATCCAAGACGTGATAGGCAAGCAGAAAAATATTTCACAATGACACATGTGGTTTACAGTACTATTCTAGGAAGGGCTGTCTAAATATTGATGAACAATAGCTCTAGTGTCTTTGTCTCCATAACCCTTGAACAATTCATTAATCTAGCTAATATTATTAGCAGCAGTAAAATGTCTATTCAAAGTCAATAATTAAACATTCTCCTTCATGTCCAATGAGCCACTGTAATGAGCAAATCAAGCAGATGTCTATATGCTTTTTTCAAAAGATTCCCAAGTCTCCCTATACTTATATAAACTCTATGTGGGATCTGAACCTAAAACATAGAAACACACACACACACACACACCTCAAATAAAAAGGAATTTCTTAGGTAATAATTGGTGAACTTTACGACTTTGTCCGTCCCCCTAGCCTTTTAAGTTCCCATTCCCTAACCCTTCTCTGCCCAGCTCAGAAGCCTTTTCTCCTGAATTTTCCTACTTCTCCCGATAGAGCTCTTCTCAGGAAAGGATTTCTTTGATTTGTAGTTTATATCACCGACAAGGCTTCAAGTGTTATCTTCCAGAAGCAAGGCTTTTTAATAAGGATGTAGTATCAGAATATCAGACAGCCCCATCCTGAAAACCACACCTTTGCCTAAGGGAAATACTGTTTAATAAGTGGTCCATGAGCTTTGCATCAAATCACCCAAGAACTTAAAAAAATGCATATTGTCTTTGCTCTGCTGTAGAGTTTTTGATTTATTAGGTCTGAGGTGAGTCTCAGTGTTTCTAAAGTACACTAATGTTTGAGAACTAATGGTTTCAGGGTGAAGAGCATAAACTTTGCCATCAACAAATGTGGCTGTACTTTATTAATTGTGTGATAATGAGCAAGTTAATCTTCATGATATGTGTTTTGCTCATTTATGAGGTCAGATAATAATACCTCCTTTCGAGGGTTGTTGTGATGAGACAATGTATGTCAAGTGCCAAATCCATCAGGACGCTTTTAGTTGTGAACGAACGAAAACCTAATAGCTCACATAACTGAAAATTCTGGAAGGAGGAAGATCTGGCTTCAGGATGTACTTGATCCATAATTCAGTAAGACCTTTTTTTTCCCCCCACTTTCTTTTCTCATCTCTGACTTTAGCCATGTTGACTCCTTTCTCAGATAGGCTATTCCTTTGTAATTACAAGACAGCTGCACAGAATGAAACATGGTATTTTTCCAGGCTCAAATTTCAAAGAGTAAAAATGATTCTCTAACTGGATTGTTTGAGATAGTTCATCTGTTGGGAGGCACCACTCCGTGTCTCCCACCCTCCCTCTATCTTGCTGAGCCAAGAAGGAAGTCTCTGACCACTCTTTTCCTGGATTCCTTCTCAAGGTTGAGTTTGTAGCAAGAACAGTGAGCAGTCAGGTAATGTCTCTTTCAAAAACAAGGAAGCCTTGATTACTGCTTGCTCTGAAGTGGTGGGTTCCCCACGATCAGTGTTCCTAGCTGTGACACAAGCCCACCGCCGCACAGCATCCACATGGGCTCAGCTGGCATCAGCTCCGTGAAAATCAGAAGCAAAAGGAACTCATACAAATCGTGTTGTTTACTGGCTGCACCACGCGTAATAAAATCTTGTCTCACTGACTCAGAAATCCTGTGTCTTCTGCCATCATCGATGAAACAGCAATATACTAACATATTAGCTTGTAAGTTAAGTAAAATCGAATTTCAGACCCTGACAGTAACTACTACTGAGACCATTAACAAGGTCTGAGGAGTGTTTTGGTTACACCTGGGCTATATACTCAACCCTTGGAGTTGAGAGGGTCAACACCATCCAGAAATGGGAGGGTAGCAGGGTGGATCCCAGAAAGAAGAGTGAGATGCAATTACCCCAAGTAGATGAGGAAAGGTATATTATGTGGCAAAAATAAAATTAAAACCCACCCAGCACAGACCCAGGAACCAAACAGATAGATTGATACAGATGTCTCAATAAATGATAGATTATATTATTATTAATCATTATTGGTATATCTATAAGACAAAGAATTAAAATGATTCATGTTTTAAAATGCTTCTACTTTCAGTCATATATTTAAGTGGATGGTGTCAGATTAACTTTAAGTATACAAAACTTTGCTTCATTTCTTCAAATGTAAGCACATATGAAACTTGCATGATATATTTTTATTCATATATTTTTTCTATGATAAGAATATAGTTATTTATCTGCAAAACTCAAAACATCTCACAGATATTAATGATAGATTCCAAATGACTTCAAGAGAATTAATTATTCTGTGCATCAGATTCTACATCTATAAAATGAGAATTAGACTAAGAATAATATAATACATTCCTATAAGGTGAATGACACCATATGCATATTTTATTTTGATTTTTAAAATCATTTATTTATTTATTTATTTATTTATTTATTTATTTATTTATTTATTTCACAGAGAGAAACACAGTGAGAGAGGAAACACAAGCAGGGGCAGTGAGAGAGGGAGAAGCAGGCTTCCCACTAAGCAGGGAATCCGATGTGGGGCTCAATCCTGGGACTCCAGAATCATGACCTGAGCCGAAGGCAGATGCTTAACGACTGAGCCCCCCAGGCATCCTATGCATATTTTAAAATCAGGTGATAAAGATATTTTAATATTATAGACAGAATACAGTTAAACATTGAAAATGGCTTTGAAATTAGAAACATAAATGAATAAAGCATGAAGTGATACACAAAGGTTTGGTTGAGCCAGCTCTGAAGTTACGTTTTATCATCAACAATTGGGAAAAAGTTTGCTATAAATACAGTTTTAGCTATAGAAGTAAGATAGCCCACCACAACCAAGATAGACACCAATGATTAGTAAAACAATATCCAAACAAATTTCCTTCTGTTTTAGTGTGGCTCAAAAGTATATTTGCGTCACATATTTAGGGCCCGAGATACCATTGTGAAGATAACCAACTCCCATGAATTAGAATGACAGCTTCTGTTCCCCTCAGATTTCACAGCAGTTACATAAAACTGTCAGTAACCAGAGTATAAAATACAGCAGCAGGGCAGGCAGGGGAAGGAAGAGAAGTAACATTTATTCTGTACCTACTTTGTAAATGACACATTTGCTACGTGCTTTATATGCCATCTCATTTGTTCTTCCCCAAGATTCTTATGAATTAGAAATTTTCATTTCTCCTACAGGAAAGGGGGAAAGGGCAAAAGGGAAGGAAAGGGGAAAAGAGAGAATGGGAAAGAGAATTGTCCAGGATGTTAAAGCAGGTTGTTGGAAGAACCGGGACTAAAAATCAAACCTACTGACTCCAAGAACCATGATCCTTCTATCATATCAGCTGAAGTCCTTCTAAATGTCACACAGAGTCCATTCCATCAACTACATAGAAATGGGAGAAGTTTGACTGTTACCTGCAGTTTCACAAATCACAGTGACCAAAGTCAAAATGTCAAAATGTACCACTCTACTAATGGTCTGCACCTCAGGGAGAATAATCAAATAAATTATTGGCAAACACTAAAGGAGCTATGCTATTTTCTACAGAGGCAACCTGATTGCCTACAAAAATCACCAGTTTCACCTCTAAACTAAATGTACCCATGTCAAGAACTCTACTGAGTACTTATGAAGCCTCCCCATACCATGCTCTTCCTCTAAAGAGGGAGACGTGGTGACAAGTGATCAAGTAGGTGGGGTCAGGAATGGGAAAGCATGGTTAAGAATCCTGGCTTTGAAACCACTGGCTACGTCACTACGGGCCTGGGCCAGTTACCCACTATCCACTCATGTCTTGTATTCTTTCTTTGTTCTGTTTTGTTTTTGTTTTTGTTTTTGTTTTTGTTTTTGTTTTTGTTTGTTTTTTTTTAGAGAGAGAGAGAGAGAGAAAGAGTATGAGCTGGAGGGGGAGAGGCACAGGGAGAGGGAGAGAGACTTAAGCAGGCTCCCTACTGGACAGACATGGGGCTCAATCTCATGACCCAAGATCATGACCTGGGCTGAAATCAAGAGTAGGTGACTTTACAAACTGAGCCAAGCAGGCACCACTGTGCCTCATACTTCTTAACTGAAAAATGAAAAGAAAAATAATTTCTTTTCCATAATGCTAGCAAAGTGACACATAAGTCCTTTTGGTGTATTTTACACATTTTAATAATCTTTGTTAACATAACTATCAGAAACAGCCATAGTTCAAGAACACCAAAAAGCAGAGTTTCTTTTTCACTTATGAAGATAGTAAACATGTTCCAATTATTAGTAATTAAATAATTAAAATAAATATAATATAATAAATATAATTATAAATATAAAATAAAATATTAGATACTACTTTAATTGCCATTAGAACAGGACAAAACTCTGGAGTTTAAAAAGGCTAAATTCTGGTGAGTAGCATCAGTTCAGTTCCATAAACTACTGTAAACATCTTTTAGGACCTTAGAGACAAATTGAGTTCCTTTTACCTCTCTACTTAAACTAGTAAGGTGTTACGCTGTAACAATAGTGTAAAATAACTGAAACACATTACCCTAATTTTTTTAATCTGGCATTCTTCCCAATTAACAGGCCATATCATTTATCAGGATACCAATTAAATAGAATCCACTGAATTATTCAAATGAATAGAATCTAGTTAAGAGAAGATGAGAAAAAAAATCTTTCCTAAATGCTGAAAGCTGATATTAGAAAATTATAAAACAAATTATTTTCTTATAAATTCTTTTTATAAATTATCTCATTGAATCTATGAGCAACAGGAGTAGCATGTAAAACAAAGAGGTAAATAAGCAAAGCCCAACTTCAAACAGCTGTGGACACGTTAAAGCTGTGGTCTGCCAAGTATTTCTTTGAAATGAGAGCTGTCTCACCTGCAGCTGCATTTCTCGTCCCATTTGCAAACGAAGGATGGCTTTATAAGAATAAAATTGATGACTGCACTGATTCCTCTGAGAGTTAATCCTTTTCCTATGGCAATATCTTCTTCAAAGTAAGAATCTCTAGAATCATCACAACCAATATCCCGTTAAGTCCCACTTCAAAATGAAATGAAACTGACTCCATTCTAAATTGAGTATAGATTCTAATTTTCCTAACATTTTTCCAACAAAAGCACAGAGGAGGTGAAGGGGAAGCATTTGACAAGCCAAATGATGCATCCTTGCAAAGATGGTGAGCATCAATGAGCAGCAGGATGGAAAGTCTACCAGGATTTGCTTGGGCAAGACCCCATTCATGCTCTCTCTTCCTAGAGCACAGATGGCAGGATTTTCCAGTTGTTTTCCACCAGTCTATAAATTCCCTAAGGGCTATTTGTTTTTGATTTCTCAGTGCCTAGCCTGCCATTTAAAATGTGCAGTAGTTAGGAGCAGTAACTGTGGAGCTCAGTGACTTAATAGCTCTGTGACCTCAGGAAATGACTTCATATCTTCACCTTAGCTGTAATTTCCTCATCTATAAAGTGG
This sequence comes from Spilogale gracilis, assembly GCA_004023965.1. Classification (NCBI taxonomy): domain Eukaryota; kingdom Metazoa; phylum Chordata; class Mammalia; order Carnivora; family Mephitidae; genus Spilogale; species Spilogale gracilis. The sequence goes on from PITA01006223.1 coordinate 49,097, forward strand.
GAGAAATACTGGTACCTACATCATAGGATTATTATGAAGAGTAAATAAGTTAGTATTTTAAAGTATTTAAAACAATATTGGCACATGATGAGTTTTCTAAGCACTCAACAAAATATCATAACATTAAATTTGATGGATTTATTAAGACAATGCAAAGCTTTGAAGTCATTGATTTTGGTATTGGGGCCATTGCTTACCTCTTGTTGTCTATTGGGGCCATTGCTTCCCTATCTATTGTCTTTTGGAGTCTTCCTCATGTGAGCATCCCACTTGCACATGTCAATGAATTTTTCTAAGTACAGGTACTTAATGGCTTAAATTATGAATTTCTTAATTATAAGTGTTTTGGTTGTTTTTTTTTTTTGAGAGAGAGGGAGAGCACACATGAGAGAGCATATGAGTGGGGGGGAGGGACAGAGGAAGAGAGAGAGAATCCCAAGAAGACTCCCCACTGAGTGAGAAGCCCAACATGGGGCTTCATCCCACAACCCTGAGATGATGACCCAAGCTGAAATCAAGTCAGACACTTACCTGAGCCACCCAGGTGGGTTGGATTTCTAATGAAATATAGTAACAATGGCTCCCTAACCTGGCTATACATTAAACACATCTGGGAAGTCTTTTAAAAGCCTAGGATCCCTAATGCACAGCTTAAGAAACTTTCGAAAATAAAGCCTAAGCATCATTTGGAAATAAGTTTTTCATAGGATTCTGACACCAATGGTTTCACTAATTGGTATATGAGGAGCCTCCCCTATAGATTCAGAAGACTCCACAAAGGAAAGTACAACCTTCCTAGTGAAGGGATTGTGGGGGCTGTGATGAGTCTATAGTTGTAGAGGTGATGTTTTTCTTTCTCATTCTGGCTTCCTTTTTTGCCTTTCAAATTTCACTGCATTATCATCAGAATTGCCTTTGACTCCAATAGCTCTTCAGAGGCCTTCTGTAAATCTCCCAAGTACAATGGTATTGTTGCCAACCCCTCTCTTACTTATATCATTTTCAAGGGCAATGGAAAAATATTTATTCTGATATTCTTCCTCTTTGATGTTCTTCCTGCAGATACTTCTCTTCAGGGGAACCAACCAGATTTTGTACACGCAGAAGTTTCTGTAGGTTTCCTTTCTATATCCTCTATTTTTTTTTTAAAGATTTTTTTAAAATTTATTTGACAGAGAAACACAGCGAGAGAGGGAACACAGTGAGAGAGGGAGAAGCAGGCTTCCCGCCCAGCAGGGAGCCCGATGTGGGACTCGATCCCGGGGTCTCCAGGATCATGACCTGAGCTGAAAGCAGTCGCTTAACCAACTGAGCCACCCAGGCGCCCCTCTATATCCTCTTATACTCTTTTGGGTCTTGGTTCATGCTCCATCAATTATTCCAATTAAAAAAGAGTATATAACATATGTAACCTTAACCTCTTCCTCTGCAGCTTTTTCTATTTAGCTCATGTGATCAGCACATGCAATATAACAGTCAAATTCCAAAGTGCTTTGAGATCATAGAGCAACAGAAGACTTTGTTTCTTGAATATTTTAGTTCATTAACCACTATAAGGAATGGAGAGAATGCTGAGGCCCAAAGAAATTGAGACTGGGAGCAGGGGAACAGTGGTAATGAGTGACCACAGTTACCCCCATCATCCTTATTATGACCTCTTGGCTATGCCGCTATAGTTGAAGTGGCTTCAAAGGAGTGAGTTATTAGTGTTCAGCTGAGAAATCATAGGGTCTCACTGGGTATTTCAGGCCATGATAAAGAGAATGAAATGAAGGACTGATGGCCTGGAAAAAAAAATCATTCGACAGAAATGACTATAAAGGGAGAGTGTAGGGTCTACATTTAATGCATTGGAATAATTTTTAGCCTGGGTATAAAAGGATGGTAGCTCAACATCTGAGGATAATTCGAGCAAATGTAGTACTTCATTTGTTTCCCATAAGCTGCACAAAACTAGAAAAAATAAACATTGGCCAATAATGTGAAATAACAACACATTTTGCAAAGAACTCTCTAGCAATAGGAAAATTTAAACTTTTTTTTTTTGGTTAAAAATATTAGAGAAAGAAAACCAATGTTTAAAAGGCCAATTTCATTTAATTTATTTCTCAGAGTCTTTAGTAATACACAATAAAATTGTTTTAGTACAGGGAATAATTTTTTTAAACAAAAGTCACAGCTATTTACTCCTATTTTTCTATCAGATTTTATCACCACTTTGAAGGTTAGTTTTGAGTAAGAAAACATGTTTTAATAGTATGTCTACTAAGTTAAAAACTCAAATAAAATTCTTTAAAATCAAAGATTCATGATAACATGATTATAAATAGCCTAGTTCTACATCTTTATTTCGGTTGTTTGTCCCCCAAAATGATTTATTTCTTTTACAAAGATGACAAATTTTGGATAGAAAATTTGCAATTGTGGGTTCTTAAAATATCTTGCTTGAAATGGTTATATTCATATTATTTCCTCACTGGAGTAATGCTCTATGTATAGATTAACATCCCTAGACAAGCAACATTGGTTAGTAATATTTTGCACAACTGAACTGTTATGAGAAAAAGGTCTTTAAAAATGTGTTTTTCTTTTCCCTGGGATTTGTCTTTTTATGAAACTAAAGTGAGTCATCATTCATATAGGCCAGGAAAGTCCAGCCTTTGTTCTTTAGGGTAAAATTTCATTTGTCCTGTTATAGTATAAATAAATAATCTGAGTCAACAATTTTTTGGCATGAAAATAGGAAGATGTTGAAAAATTTACATTTGTTTCACATATTAAGAGAGATAATTGGCAGTACCTAGTGTTATTATATTAATTAAACAAATTATTTATAGCATCTGATTTTTACAAGGGCACATGAGCCTTTAGGATACCATAAAAATTGCTCAAGGGCACATAGGTGGCTCAGTTGGTTAAGCGTCCAACTCTTTTTTATTTTTAATTTTATTTACTTATTTGTCAGAGAGACAGAGGAAGAAAGGGAGAGTGAGCAGAAATAGGGGAGCAGCAGGCAGAGGGAGAAGCAGGCTCCCCGCTAGGCAAGGAACTCCATGCGGGACTCGATCCCAAGTCTCTGGGGTCACGACCTGAGCTGAAGGCAGATGCTTAACTCACTGAGCCACCTAGGTGTCCCAAGCGTCCAACTCTTGATTTTGGCTTAGGTCATGATATCAGGGTGGTGAGATCGAGCCCCGAGTTGGGCGTGGAGTCTGCTTGAGATTCTCTCTCTCCTTGCCTTCTACACCTCCCACCTCCACACACTTCCTTTTTTTTTCTCTCTCTCTCTTTTTTTTAAAAATTGCTCTAAATTTCATGAATTATATAACTAATGATTGATAGATTTTTTTTAAAAAGATTTTATTTATTTGACAGTGGTATAAATCTGGTATGAGTGCAAAGCTGTCTGAAAGTTTTAAGGATGGAGAAGTTATACAAAGCATAAAGAGAACAGAGACACCAATCTTATTGTCAAACCCCAAGGGTTATCTGTATTAATGTCCAAATTCTTCTCTTCTCACCAAGTAAGTGGTATTATGTGGACCACACAATATCTATTTCATAAATGTTTATAGCTAGAATTGGATAGGATTCATTGGCATTTAACTCTCTTGTTTAATTTTTCTTCTACTATATAAAGATACTTCACCTCACCCACACTACTCTAGAGAATAACTAGCTATTACACATAAAATATTTGAAATTATAATACATTCAACTCCATTATTCAATTTAAAGATTTCCTTGTGTGAAATAAACCTTGACATCTCTGCACTGGAGGGGAATGGGGAATTGCAATATAGTGACTAGAAATATAAGACTAGGAAGAAGCTAGTTTTCATATATAATAAGATTGCATGCTTACACTTTCTTTTTCCCTCTCCTACTGCAAATATAACAATTTAACACTGAAGAATCATGTGAAGCTAATAATGCAAAATAGTCAGCATATCTGGGGTACAATTTTCAGGAGCAACTTATAATACACACTTCTTCCAGTTCTTTTGACAAATGTTTGGCTCTGCTGACTCCCTGTGATAGATCTATTTCTATCTGTCTCTTTTTATAATGTATCTCACAAGAAGGATAAGCAGAAAACATATTTTACAACACAACTGTTTGTTTTCTTATTTCACGTTCATGATTACTTGAGTCACAAATGACATATGATCCAAACCAGTAACATATGTCTGTGCCTGACAGAGGACATTTTTCATCTTTCAGGTCTGGGTTACATCTTCAGTAGGCTGTGTTATGAATCTAAGTGAAGTGAAACAAGTTTCTCAGTTTCCCTTCTCAGGTATGACATACTTCAGCATTTCATGGAACCAGAAATGAAAGAAAGAATTCTTTTTCCTATTTTCTATTCTATTTCTAGTAATCCTTTAGCTTATTTCTGGACTCTATTAACTTGGCTAAACAATTTCAATGTGGTGTTTCTTCTTTCAGTCAGAAGCTGGATAACTGGCCCACCTTTCCAGTCCTTCACCCCACGCCTTTCCCCCTGCATGCTTTTGATCCTGTTGGATCACACAGGTGTGGGAGCAATTTCTATACATCAAATGATTGTTCATACCTTCACATCTTTCCTGATGCTTGGAATGCTCTTAGTTTCTTCAGACACTTGGAACATTTCCATACATCCTTCAACTCTCTGGTGAAGCATCACCTTCTTTATGAAGGCTTTTGCATCTACCCTATCCATCTCTCTTATGTTAGCCCTTCCCTCTTCTTTCTTCCTATGTGCATTTGAACATATATCAGTTATTGTTGGGGTAGCCATATAATGTATTGTCTAAACCAGAGCATTTTTGAGTGCACAGGGTCACTGTTAACGATTGCACGGGGACATCAGGCATAGATGACTGTCCTGACTAAACAGAGTCTTTTTTTACAACACTTACGGTGTTATATGGTGGAACTATTCTTCTCCTTCAATGAGACTGCGAGGACAAGCTTATTTTGTACCTTATACAATGGCTAGTGGTATTAAAAAACTTAGTAGATACCTACTGCTTTATTGTTACCTTTTTTCTACTAGAAGTGTCCTTAGGGACAGCCTACTGCATTGTTTGGATGCTATGAATTCCCGCCCATGTCATTTGGTTGGAGCTGAATCCACACTTACTTTGCCCTACATGGGTAGAGTCATGCCTTGGATTCTATAGGCAAAGGCAACACAAGTCACAGGCTCTTCCCCATTAGTCAGTGACTGGTTCAGATCTGCACACAATGACCTAGAGCTAGTTTGGTGGATTTTTTTGAAGCTGGGGTGGAAGCTCAACATCCACTTTAGTTCTCACACTGTGAGCCTGGAACCCTCCCCTACAAAAAGAGCTACCCATGAGAATGAAGTAAATGTGGAAGAAAACAGAGCCAAGACCTGGATCTTCCAAGAAATTTTGGAATTTTTTTTCCCCTCCAGTGTTGCCTGATGCTAGGTTATTTTACCTTGTATTTTTGAATGACAGGAGCCCATAAATTCTTTTTTTGCTGAAGTCAGTTTGAGCTGTGTTTCTGTCTTTTGCAGAATGGTGGCTTTATTTGTTTTCCCTGATTGCTGAGGTCTGGATTACTTATGGAGGCACTCTATATGTCCCAGTTAAAGTGAGTTGAGGGGGTAGATAGGTGGTACCTGGTGGGTAGTCTCAGACCTATGAATGACTACAGGTGACTATCCTACTGCAGCTCCCTAGACCTATTGCCAAGTTATGTGGTCTTTAGGATTGCTCTACCAAGCAGGGCTTCCTTCAAGGAGAACTCCTGGAACAGTCATCATAGGCTCTTGTTTTTGTGGGGTTTTTTTTCTGTTTTATAGGCACTTTTGCCATGGGTGATTTGAGAGTAATTTGGGGACAGCTGGTAAAGTAAAAGGAGGTGTTACTTCCAGCTATTGCTTATAAAAGTGACCAGAAGTTTGAAATATACCAGCAACATAAAAACCACCTTCCCCAACCATTCTCCCATCTTTACCAAGACAAAGGAGCTGCATCCAAGAACATACACACTTCAGAATTCCGATTTGGTCTTATTTGCGCTCTGAACACTGACCTCCCATGTCCTCTCATCAAAGAGGACTTGAAAAAAAATAGAGAAGGAAAATATTTTAGGGGTCCCAGATACCAAAGCCTATGGAACATTTAGTGGTAGAAAGGGCATGAGTCATTTCCTAATCCTTATGTAAATAGCCCCCTACCTTGGTGAAAATGTACCAAGGGTACCCCACATAGCTCAGCATCATGGTGAACATGAATTCGTTCACTTATTAGTCAGAGTGTTCTGGATTTTGGGGAAATGAACTGCCTGACAAAATTTGCCTTCAGAATTCTATTTATTTATTTATTCATTTATTTATTTTAGAAAAAGAGAAAGGGAGAAAGCACAAATAAAGGGAGGGACAGAGGGAGAGGGAAGAGAGAAAGAAAGAGAAGTAGACGCCCCACTGAGTAGGGAGCCTAATGCAGGGCTCAGTCTCAAGACCCTGAGATCACAATCTGAGCTGAAAACAAGAGTCAGATCCTTAATTGATTGAGCCAACCAGGCACCCCAAGAACCCAGATTTTAAATTTTCTGAGGGATGCAAGTGGGTGGAGGATAAGGAATGCCATTTTGATGAAACAGTATAAACATGTATTTGGAATAAATCATATTTGGGGGATTGTTGGATAAAAATTCACTTTTATTCCTCTAAACTAAGCAGTGAATATTGTTAACATTAATATATAAAATGACAGGTTCATGTTATTCCCACCCAACTATCAGTTATTAGCTATCATGGTTCTATGACTCATTTAGGCAGCAGAAGCTCTTATCAGTGGTGATTGTGATACATGAGTTCTGCAGCTATATTCCAGAAGCCCAAAAGATATTTTCTCCCTTTTCCTCTATGGCTTTGCCTATATGACTTATATTATCTCATGCAGGTATTGATCCTCCATGCCCCAAATCTGTTCTCCACACTGTTGAGTAAATTTATTTTAGTATCATAAATTAGATCACATCTTTTCTTATCTTAAAACTCTTCGCTGGATTTTTCATTCACTTAGAGTAAAATCCAAACTCCTTGGCATATTTGATCATGCCCTGTCTGCCTGGTCCCTCTATATTCAACTTATGTCATTCATATCCTGACTCACTAAACTCTAGCCAGAGCCTTTTTCTCAAATATCGAGTATGCTATGTTCATTTCAGCCACTGGGCCTTTGCACATACTGGTCCCTCTGCCCGGAAGATTGTTCCTTCTCTCTGTCCTTATAACTAATACCTCCATTTTTCTTATGTTAAAATCCTTTTTGCTTTTGGTAATGGCACATTTGTGTGTCCCTTTATTTACTGCCTCTCTTTACTGGAATGTAAGCCCTAGGAAGGCAGCCTGGGACCCGATCTGCTTTATCACTCAGTTCGCCAGCACATAGAAGGTACTCAATAAATATTTGTTGAAATATGATAGAATAAACTAGCACTGATGGCTCAGGAACCCCTTCCCTATTCCAAGTGACCATTAAGTGACACCCCCCCCCACCTCAAGGAGACCTACCCTTTCTTCACCAGGCCTGGGTGCAGACTTGCCCCCAAAAGGCTTTTTAAAATCATAAATGTTAGAGCTAAAAAGTACACTGGAGATACTAGTTTACAGACAGAAAATTTTGAGTCTTACAAAACCAAAGTGACTTACCTCAGGAGGGATCATTTCTCTACTCTTCTAGATTCCCTGATGAGGCAATGCTCCTGAAACGTTCTCAAATCTAGCTCTTATTAGTTTAAAATAATTTTCTGATTGCTCTGCCTATTTTCATTGGTTCGTAACTGGGTGAGTTTAGCCCCTTTGGATCTCAACACCAAAGCTCTGCAGTTGGCCACTGTCAAAGTTAAGGACTGGAATTCGTGTCTTCCCAAGCTCCAGCTCTGATTTCCAATGGTAGTGCACATACATCAGCGAGTTCCAGCTCAGCGCCCCCTGGACTGACTCTGCTACCTTCAGCACCTCCTGACCCACGCTACAGGCCCATGTGGTCCCATGCTGATGTTGGTTAAAGACATATTTATAATAATTTCATCGTGAACATGTTTTCAGCCTAATGAAATAAATGTTTATAGAGCCAACTTAATAGGAAAATTGGGTATTAGTCAGATTAATGAAATAAGCATAAATACATCATTATGAATTAGGTTATAAAAACATTTTTTATCATCAACATGTTTATTTTTACTTTTCCTCAAATTATTTTGTCATTCTCTAATTTTTAGTTTTATTTAACATTGTTTCAAATGGCCCCTTTAAGGCTATCATTTCACTCTGACATTTGTCTGGATACGAGATTAAGATATTAACCCTCTTTTGGTTGATGCATATTTCAGTTAATTGTTACTAACAAGAGAATTGTATTCTGCTTTATTATTGCCATAACATAATACTTGAAATATAGTATTTCTAATGAATCAACAGGTGGACCTTTTCCATGTTTAAGTGACGTATAAAAAGTTAATTGGGTATTATTATGACCTTACTTGTTGAAATACATTCCTCCCTGGTCACGCTAGAAATAAAGGGGGAGAAAATCACTTATACTGAAAAAGCAAAAGAAACACACCTCTTTATAGAAATCCTTAATCACTCTCTACTGCCCCAATGTATGCAAAAAGCAAAAGAAATAATAATATAAGTAATCACTCTCTACTGCCCAACATAAGCAAAAAGCAAAAGAAATAATAATATCAGTAAAATAAAACTTAAAGATCAAAAAAACAAAAGGGTCTCCTATGAAGTCATGCTTTTCTTCTCTACTGGTTTCAGAAGGGTGAAGCCATTTCATGTGCATTTGGAGGAGTAATGAATCAATGGATGTTGTCATCGAAGTATCACCTCCTTATCCATTAGAAGACTGACCTTCCAAACTTTTCTCTGTGTCTAGGTAGCATATGCCCTTCTCAATTTGGAGGCTGTGTGCTATATTTCAGAGATCCTTGTGTCTTTGATGTAGCTAGATACAGACTTTTGATCTCTTATATTTTTGTTTCTTCTTATTAGTATCAATCAGCCAACAGTTATCAACAAAAGAACATCCTCTGGATGTAAAAATATGCTAGATCTGAAAAAAAATTAGCTCAAAGCTTATTCTTGTGTTGGAAATAAACAGATATGTTTTGATATTCCTTCTGTTGATTTTAGTGCTATAATACTATTTCCTTAAGTAAGCTTGAACTCCAGTTAAGACCATGGTCTCCCTTGACTAGTCCTCCATTAGTTGTAGAATAGACTAAGCTAATGAGAAATTCTTCAAGAGAAAAACTTCAAGACACAGGGACTTGACCCTGATAGAAGTTTATTTCTCCCTCCTGCAATGGTCTGGAGGTGGGAAGGCTGGTATACTGGCCCTACTCCAGAAAATCATTCAGGGACTCAGCTTCCTTTCATCTTAGGCTTCTACCATCCCCTAGAGTGCTGTCCTTATTTTTATGTTAAAAGACTGGAGGATGCCACATATATTTTGACCTTCAGAAAATAGACTGCAATCCCACGATATGCAATTTCAGTTTTCCTAAGTGTAATAGTGTAATAACAGTGTAATAACAATAACAATACTTACCAATATCCAGCTCTTTTTTCCTTATGGGCACACAGAGGGTTCTACTTCTTCACTCTTTGTAGTTAGGCACAGCCATGGGAGTCAATGCGGCATAAGTCACTTGCGTGCCGCAGTTTTCATTGCCTCGCACTTGACTTTTCGGCCCTTGTTCCTCTTGCCATGAGGACCATAAAGCACATGTTGCCATGGAGGTGCTAAGAGACAGGAACTTGCAGGTATCGCAAATGAATGCAAAGAAGTTCCCAGGCTTGCAGGAGTTGTTAATGAGCAAGACATAAACTTGTGCTGTTTATTCCATAACATAACCTATCCTGCCGTGACTATAACAGCTGATGAGGTGGACACTGTAGATTATTTCTGCCCCCATTTTATCGGTGAGAATGGAGTCACATGGGTAATCCTGGTTCAAGGGCTAGCTGGGCTGTTTATATTCCGTTACTATGGAAACAAAGGGACACGGATAGCTGGGGCCGGCTGGGGGCGGAGCCTCATTTCCTCGTCTCACACTCCAATGTTGTACTAACTTGGAATGTCCTCCTCCCACTTCTCAGGCTGTGCACATCTCACACATCCTCTAACGCATAGCTTTCTGCAAACCCCTCCTCATTTTGATCTCTCTCCGCTCTAAATTCTGGTGGCTCAATAGTTATAACCTCTTATTATGTGATGCATTCATTTTTTAAAAAATATTTTATTTCTTTATTTGACAGAGAGAAACACAGCTAGAGAGGGAACACAAGTAGGGGGAGTGAGAGAGGGAGAAGCAGGCTTCCAGGGATCCCGATGTGGGGCTGTATCCTGGGACTTCAGGATCATGACCTGAGCCAAAGGCAGATGCTTAATGACTGAGTCACCCAGGCGCCCCTGGTACATTCATTTAGAAAGGGTTATGGAGTACCTACCTGCCCCCAGGCATTGTGCTAGGCACTGGATGTATGGTGGTGATAATCGCCAACTTACAGAGCTTGAAGCTTCCATCTGCCTAGCACAGTGGCAAATAAATAATCCTTGGTTCAATATATGAATTAGCAATATCATGGCATGCAATTAATATTAAGGGGCAGAGACCTACTGTCAAATAAAAGAAGGGAGAAAATCCCGAGTTAGATTGTAGGATACATGAAGATAGGGATCATGTCTGTCTCATATTCTGCCTTATCTCTAGTGCCTATCACTGGGCCTGGCACAAAGTATTTGCTTAATATGTTTCTATTGTTTTCATGGAGAACTGTGGCCTGACAGCAGTGTCTTAAAAACTCTTGGGACATAAGATTGGGCCAATGCATAGGGTAGGACCAGATTTTGAGAAGTCAGTCATGGATTTTTGGGACATGTGTTAGGAAACGGGAATCATAAGCTTTTTTTTTTTTTTAAGGGGGCTGTAGAAAGATTAAACTGGTTTTCTGAGTGGATTTGGATATAAATATTGTCTCTGGCCATACCACTCTAAGTGTACCCAACCTTATATGGATATAAATATTAAAATAAAAAAGATAAGTAAGTGAAGTCTATGCCAATGAAAACCTAGTTTGGAATGCCATGGTGTAATAGAGTAAATAGACATAATAATATCATATGCAATATAAATAGGGCAATATATATAATAAAATATCAATATATATATTTATATAAATATAAATATAAAAGGTCAAATCCAAAGGCCGTGTCAAAGGGACAACCAATAGGAACTGATAACATAGACTATAAGGGTTAGGAAAACAAATTAATTGGAAAAGAATATTTGAGGGTTTCAGCTTGAAATTCTAGAATGAGGGTCATACCATTAAAGAGATAAATGTTATAAAAGGAACCTGTGATGAGTTTAATTTGAAGCCTGTTGTATTTGCTGCAGCAGGAGGCAATCTTTGTGGGCATGCTGAGCAGGAAGCCTAGGCCTGGAGCGTAGGTGTTGTCAGTAATGAAGACGTAGCCTTCGGAGCCACATTCTGTGGACATGTAAGATCTGAACAGACATCTGCTAGGATTTTATCTTTTCCAGCATATGTGAAGGTAAATAAGACTGTCCTCAGTATAACTGTCAAGTGGGCCCAGCCATCTTGTAGACTCTTCCCCCATCAGAGGAACCCCTGGATCTCATGCCAATGTAAAACAAAGAGAAGCAGATGCCAGATCATTTAAAGAAAAAGTAGGGTAGAGGATGGCTAGAGGGATAAAGAGTAGTGGAAGGAATGCATCCCAGGAAAAAAAAAAGGCAGAGTTGGGAGGTGCAGAGGTCCAGAGTAGAGGCACACAGGCAAAATCTATAGCACTAGAGAGGTGAAAAAATATGTGTGTATGTGTGTGTGTGTGCACGTCAAATGCATGTGTATTCAGCAAAGATCAGCAAATGTGTCTCCACCAACCTTGCCCCTTACCTGTATTTCAAGTCACTTACCTCCATTTATTCAATAAGGACTTCATGCTGTTTATGTGGACATGAAAAAGAACCAGGCAGACGTGCTTTCTGCCCTCACAGGACCTATCCATTAAAGTTGATAGAGAAGGTGAATACATACTAATTGATTAATTTACTAAAATTGTGTTAAATGAGAAGAGAACTATGTGCTCTTAAATTCTATCAAAGTTGCCTCCTCAGAGTAAGAAAGCTAAACAAAAAAGCCTGGAAATATCTATTCAGCATTCTCTCCACTTGCTTTCAGTTTCAGTCTGTAGATCTATCTTGGGGCTCAGGAAACAAGGGATATAAGGATGGTGGAAAGATGATACAAGTGAGTTATCAAGATGAGAACAATAACAATGGAGATTTCGGGTAAGAGCAAAAGGACTATAGATGTGCAAATTATTTTAAAATTTTTGGGGGGGATCTACTGGATCACAGATTTGTTGGGTACTAGAGTATTGGTTGGTCTTGCTAGCCGGAACCACTAGAGATCCTAGATCTACAGAGTCTGGAGTGGAGAAGCCAGTGTGCCCAGAGATCGCTGTTTTCCTCAAGGTACAGCTATGGAACTGGGAACTGTCCTATTGGATAAGTCCTTCTACAGGCAATTCTGTCCCCAGGGAGAGTCCATTGCCATGTGTTCTTCAGCTTAGAGTCCACTGTCTTCCTTGGATCTGCCCCACGTTTATTCCCCCAAACGATGGCACCTTAGAAAATCCAACTCTTGCTTTGAGCTGTCAGGACATCTGACACAGGTCTTCTGAAAGGAGGATGTTGGGCATGGTGGAGAGAGGGGGAAGGTGTTGGAAAGATTTTTTTCAGAAACAGATTCCATCCGGATTTATTTAGGGATGTATTTGTAAGAAAAGAGGGAAGGAAGAGCGTCTCCGGTTTTAACCATGTGGGAGGGTATGTGTGGGAACAAAGAAAGACTTTCAGGGATACAGATCAAAGAATTCTGTTTCATACTTGCCTGAGTTAATATGTATTTATCATGAAGTGAAAACTTGTATAAGGTATCCAGGGAAGCTTTTAGTACTAATGCATAATATAGTGATGAAATTCTTCTTTAAGAATTTAAAATTGTAAAAACTTGATTATTCAGTGTAAAAATTAGTATTCATTTAAGCAAATTTATTATCATTTCTGCCTAATTATAACTTACTTAGGAAACATCTACTGGTAACTTGCAATGTAAAGGTAATTTGTTTTTACAAAATGTGTAAGGTAAAACTCCTCCCTTCAACAGCATGCAGTGTAGTTGGGAGATGAAAAAATATGCACCAGTAGCTTTAAGAGATATTCAAATAGTGGTGTGGGATTTCAGAGAATTGGTTTGAGTTTGAGGTAGCTGGGGAAGGTATCTTGGAGGAAGTAGCATTTAGGCTGGGAGTGGTCATACAGACACATTTCAGCATGCCAGCTGGTGATGGCTGGCCTTCTGGGTGGTAGGGATACGTGTTAATGGAGCTGCAATTAAGCACAACTGCACAATTCAGCTTAACAAAAACACAGGGCACAATATGACAGGAGTGTGGACTCACCTGATAAGGTCTTGGAAGGCCCTGAGCAAGGTTCCAGAATGTGGGCTTCAGGGATCCTACTGAGCAACAGAATCAAATGATGGGGTTGTACATTATGAAGGTGAATGTAATACCAAGTGGGGTAAGTCACCGGAAGGAGAGAGATGAAGAGTAAAGGGGAAGAGCACCATGATAAGATTTCTGTTTGTGGTGGTGATATTTAGGATGGAGCAGACTTGATGTATAGCCTAAAGAAAAGACCAGGGCAGAGAGGAAAATTGAAAATAGAAATGAGACCATTTCAACTTATGGATGGGAATGTTATGACCACACATGGGATGGTTAGCAGTCCTATTGTTGCCTGCCCTGAGACCTGAAATAGAGAAAAAAGAAGAAATGTAAAGGCTGTGTGAGGGGATACAGATGAAGTTGCTAACATCTGAAAGTGAGCATTTTCTAGCTTCATTCCATACCTCCTGCATCCCAGGCCAAATACAGGAGAAGCATGAATAAGAAGTTTCCATTGTGACTTGGTTTTCACATAAACCAGTGAAGTTCAGCCAAATGTAGCTCCATGTTAGGAACACAGAAATTTTAATTCATATAAAACTCCTCAGCTTCTTATGTTTTCAAAGGAAAGAGCCTCTTGTTAAAATGGAAAACCTGTCTGATCTGCTAAGATAATGGTCTCAATAATTCTGCAGGCCCCAGCTTGGGATGAACTGTCATAGACACTGCCGATTTCTACCCACCTACCCTTCCCCTAGTTTCACAGGGATTTTGTGTGGATAAAGAAAACAAGATAGTACATATAAATATATTTTTTTCTATAAAAAGTTGTTATGAGGTTATTATAGGTCTATAAAAAATGTTATGTGGATATTACCACATCTCAGAATAATCTGGAATTATTTTGTTTGTTTCTTTTCATTTATATGCAACTTTTTTTTACAAAAGGACTTAAAGTATTTTTCATGGTCTACCATTTTTAAGAGCCTTCTATATATGTCGATGAAGGGAGTAGTGGGAAAGAAATTTTTTTTTAAAAGATTTTATTTATTTGACAGAGAGAAACACAGCCAGAGAGGGAACACAAGCAGGGGGAGTGAGAGAGGGAGAAGCAGGCTTCCTGCCGAGCAGGGAGCTCGATGTGGGACTCGATCCCAGGACTTTGGGATCATGACCTGAGCTGAAAGCAGTCGCTTAACCAACTGAGCCACCCAGGTGCCCCAAGGAAAGGAAATATTTAAACCAAGCATGGTGCACTGGGAATAATGGTGTCTGCCAAACAGTTCACAAGTTTGATAGGCCCATAATCACAGCCCTGGATGACCAGGCCCTCTGGGGCTGGTTCAGGCTATAAACAACAATGACTGCCTTCTGAGCCACTATAATTCAGGAACTGATCCTTTGTGGGGGGTCATTTAAAAGACATGTTCCTATCTAAGGCTTTGAGAAAGAAGCTTCCAGGCCACTCTAAGTGTCCATCTATCCAGTATCCATTCTGCCATTTGAAATTTCAGAGGGAGAAGTGTGGGAATTGGAAAGTGGTCATTTTTTCAAATGACCTATGAATGAGACCTTATTTGGAAATGGGAAAAAGGAGTCTTATTACCAGCTCTCATTATACCCTCATTTCACATAACAAGTTATCTCACTTGGCAAAAAAAATAAATAAATAAAAGTATGTTTAGCTTAAGAGCATTGTTTGCTACCCTTGGTCACATTTAAGTGCTTTTTTTCCACCCCCAGAGTTATGGTCCAGTAGTTATAGACTCGTTTTCTGGTTCTCAGGATTTGTGAATTATGTTTGCTCGTTTGTAATGACATTAGGACTTCCTAAAACCCTGAGTGTGTGTGGTAAGAGTGGTTTATATTAACTTTTCTGTCATCAGCAGAAATGGGGCTCAGGAATTAAGTTCCATTACTGAGAAATGAAGAAATTTCTATGTACATCCTTAGAAAAGATTAAATATGCTCTTAGTTTTGCGAAATTGAGGTGATGTCAACTGCATCATACAACTGTCATAGGAAATGAATGTAGAGATTTAGTATAGTAACCCAGAGTAGAAGTAAGCACTCAACAAATGCCCTAGTAGCAGACTGAAAAGGGAAGATATGAAATGCCCTTATTGTGATATTTATAAATCAATTCTTTCTGAGTTTTCTTAGTGCCACCCGTGTAAATGGTCATTCTAGGATTCTCATTCCTTTCACTTGAGCAATTAGCCATGGGAATGGTCTAAGTTCTAGGAAGTTTATGGACAGCCCTGGGGAATAGATACCCAGTCCCATGGTTCATGATCACTAGATCTGTCCAGTCTGGTATAGAGTGGAACATACAATCTCCTATGCTTTCTGGTTGTCTACATCTGGGGTTGCAAGTTATATCAGTTTATATATACACATATATGTGTATATATAATATACATGTACATATGTTATATTTGCATATGTTATTGTTTTTATAATACATATTTTATCATATATTTATATATCATATTTTAATATATTATTTATATATTTGTATATATAGATATTTATATATATAAAATCACCACAGAAGATTTCAATGATGCGGTAAATTTAGGAACCACAGGTGGAGTAAATTGCCATTCAGGCAAGGCAAGCCTGTGGCAACAAATTAATTGGTGTAATTTGAGAAGACTATCAGACTATCAACACTGCTCTGCCCTATTTCCATTCTCTATTCCCCAGCCCCAAAGAAGCCTTGAAAAGCGGCAGAATTGCAGAGAAGTTATGAAATTCATCAGCTTAGCAGCCACTGGAAGGGGCAGAACAGGTTTGGAACTTTCTAAGAGCTCAAGAGCTCCATCCACAGAGAATTATCACTATTGATCAGTCTGTAATTGTGTCACCTCCCTCATATATGTAAGTCCTAACTCCCAGTCCCTATGAATGAGACCTTATTTGGAAATGGGATTGTTGCAGTGTAATTGAGTTAAAATGAAGTCATATCAAATGAGGGTGGGACTTAAATCCAGTGACTGGTGTTCTTATAAGAAGAGGAAAATTTGGATAGAGAAATAAAAAAGAGACACACAGAAAGGTAAGCAGTTCTTGTGGTAACAGAGGCAGACACTATAGTGATACAGCTGTAAGCCAAGAAACATCAAGTATCGCATCCACCACCAGATGCTAGGAAGACGCATGAATGATTCTCTCCTAGAGATTTCAGAGATATCAAAGCCCTGCCAATACCTTGAGTTTGGACTTTATCCTCCAGAACTGTGAAAAAATAAATTTCTGTTGTTTTAAGCCAGGAAGCTTGTGATAATTTGTTATATCAGCCCTAGGAAACTAACACAGATGGTGATGTCAATGTAATAAGCTAGAGATGGAACAAAAACTAAAAAGGAAGATTTGGGGAAAGAGATGTCTATGGGGGCTTTGTAATGCTCCAACATATTTCTGGGAATCTGGGGAGGCAGAAGCATGTGTAAAGCTGTGTTTTTGCCCACGGAAGATCTGAAAAGGCCCTAATTTCTCCAACGCTGGTGATGCGGAGAACTTGTGATCACAAGAAGTGAAGCCTAAAGCAAATTTCTAAATTGTCTGAGCCTGGAAGACCTGTCCCCACCCAAGAACCCCTCTACATATGGTGGCAGATTTATTGGTACAATCATTTAAAGAAATCTCTATTTCATCATTAGCTGACCACTAAGCTAACTGAGCAGAGTTAGACTTAATTCAGTGGTTACACATCACAGGGAATACAGATCTTTCAGAATCAATCAAGGAACATTACCAAATAAATGGCAGAAGCCCAACCGGTGTGGTTATCAGGGCATGGATTTATAGAGCCCCCACACTGTATTAGCTAAAACAATCAGTTTTCAACAAAATTTCATGAGCTATACAAAGAAACAGAAAATCAGTCACAGGTAAGAAACTCAAAAGCACAGCAAGAGAAAAACAAGCCAAGATATACATAAAATTAACTGGCTTTCATCAGAAATCACGAAGCCCTGAAGCCCTGAAGCCCAGAAGGCAGTGGGATGTCTTAGGCAAAGTGTTAAAAGGAAAAGGTGATAACTCCCAATTCTATATCTAGCAAAACTATCTCTCAATAAATGAAGAAGTAATTAAGTCATACTCAACAATTGAATTTGTCACCAACAGATATGCTTTATAAGAAATATAAAGAGAGACCTACAGGATGATGATAAAAGACCAGTTCCACTACTGTACTGTAACCAGTAACAAAACCACACAAAAAATAAAAAGCTTTGGTAGAAGTATCAACATAGGTAAATATAAAAGGCAGTATAAATGTATTTTTCTTTACAATTTTTTTATTCTATTTGATTTAAAAGATAATTGCATAATAGAGCAATAATTATAAAACTGTGATGATGGGCTTATGTTGTATAAAAATATAATCTGATTGGCAGTAAAAGCACAAAGAAGGAGGGAGGTAGCTGGCCTTTAGTTAGACTAACCCCGTCTCCCAGAAAGAATGTAGCTATGTTGGATATGCAAAATTGTTGTATACTATTAAAACTAGTTGGTATTAACCCTAATTTTTTTAGGGTTAGTATTTAAATTAAGATGTTAATTATAATCCCCATGGCAGCCACTTAACAAGCATCTTTATGAAAGTATAAGAAACAAGAGAATTAAAATGGCACTCCAAGAAATATTCAATACAAAAAAAAAATACAGTACTAGAATACAGGAACAAAAAAGAGATAAGACATGTAGAATGCAAGTAGAAAACAGCAGATGCAAATCCTATCTTATCAGTAATTACATTAATCACAAATGTATTTAACATCCATCCAGAGGGCAGAGATTGGAGAATGGATTAAAGAAAACAGTCCTAACATATACTATGTACAAAAGATACTTTAGATTCAAAGGCATAAATGGTTCAAAGCTAAAAGATGTAAAAAGATATAATAAGCAAATAGCAACCATAAGATAATTGAAGTTGCTGTTTGAATATCACACAAAATAGACTTTAAAACAATGTTATTAGAGGTAAAGAGGGACATTTTATGAAAAAAAAAAAAAAGCCCAGACATCAGGAAATATAACCATAAACATATATGCACTTAATAACAGAGCTCAAAATACATTTAAAGATAACTGGTAGAACTGAAGTTAGAAATTGATAATACAACAATAAAAGAGACTTCAGAAGCCCTCTATGAAGAAAAAGATCAAACTGAAATAAAGGAATTGAAAGATGCTACAAACAAGCTGTCTACAACAGACGCCTATAGTACATTACCCAAGCAGCAGAATATACTATCTTTTCAAGTACCTGTGGAATATTTTCTAGGAGAGATCATAAGGTAGGCTCTGGAACAGGCCATAAACAAGATTCAATAAATTTAAAAGGGTTGAAACCATACAAAGTATGCTTTCTAACCACACAAATATACTTTCAACCACACGAAGTATATTTCTAACCACACAAAGTATGTTTTCTAAACACAATGGAATCAAATTAAAAATTAGAAGAAAAACAGAAGGAATTTAGGGAAGCTTGCAAATACATAGAAATTAAGCAATAGCCTTCTAAATAACCAATGCCTTGAAGAGAAAAAATCATAAGGGAGATTAGAAAATACTTCGAAACGAATGAAAAAGAAAATAAAACTTACCCAAACTTACTGCATAACACTAAAGCAGTGCTTAAAGGGTAATTCATAGCAATAAATGCCTATATTTTTAAAAAGGAAGATATCAAGTCAATAGTCTATTTAGCACCCTAAAAAATTAGAAAAATAAGAACACACTAGATTCAAAACAAGGATAGGATGGAAATAATAGAGATTAAATAAGACATAAAAGAAACAGAGAATAGAAACACAATATGGAAAAATCCATGAATCCAAAAGTTGGTTCTTTGTGAAGATTGGCAAAATTGACAGACCTTTAGGTAGACTAATTCCAACCCCAAAGAGAAAATACTCCAATTACTAAAATTAGAAATCAACAAGAAGACATCACTATCAACCTTATGGAAATGAAGAAGAATTATATGAGAACACTGGTCAAACACTAATGACTTACTTTTAATCAGTGACAAAACTCACTAAAGTATAGGTCTCGGCGTATGTGCAAAGATATGGATGTGTGAATTTGTGATTTCATATGTAGAGCACTTTCAGAATCATCTGAAAAGCTAAATTGTAGCTGTTGGATTGGATGACTAAAACAAAGGGGAGGTCATTGGAAGTGAGAAGTCAAGGAACTGAAATGTACAGGTAGTGGAAGAGTCATACACAAGGGCTTTGAAATTGTGTAAAATAATGGCAAGACTTAGGCTGAAGACAAAAACTATAAATTAGATACCAAGTCTTCCTGAGAAGGAAATGACTGAACAGGTCATTGAGATGAGTGTGGGGATAGAGGCTTTTAAGTAAGAAAGGATTCAACTTCAAAGAGATTGGAGAAATAAGAAATAGTAGTAGAGAAGTAATGAAGTCTCTATTCTTAGCTCACAAGAGATCAGGCTTGGCTGGCCTGATTCTGCCATGGATTCAAGATTGTGTGGAAGACTTCATAGCCAGAAATCCAAGACAGTTGTATGAAGCTTGGTTTGCAATGGCTATCTGTTAGGAAATCAAATATCAAAATGGTTGGTTTTCTCTAATTCTTTCCTGACCTACTTATAAGGGGAAAGATTGGCAGGTAATATTTGAGTAATTGAGTTCAAACTTATTTTTTTCGCATTTGGACCCCAAGATTTGTAACGCCACCAGTGTCATGTTGCTTAATAAGTTAATGATGCCTAGTCTTTTGTATAGTAACAGTGATACAAAGGCAACCTACTTTAAGACAAAGCATATGTACACACAGATATATGCACACACATAGATACAGATTGGTCTAGATATATTTATAATTGTAGATATAGATAATTTACAGTTCAGTTCATTTATAGAAGGGCCTATTTTTCAAGTTACAAAATAAAGGATTGTATATTCTGTTCATATAGTTACCTTTTTACAGAGAGGTCATGTAATAAGGAGCGAGGCTAAAACACCACAACTCAGGTGAACTGAGACACACTCTGACAAGTTAGTCACAATGACTAAGGCATTACTTGCCTGATTTTAGTTCTCTCGTGAAATGATTTTAAAATTCCTTCAAATGTTAATTCTAATTCATTTGTGGTTTTATTTTATAGCAAGACATATATTTAGTACATGAAGCAAATTACCTATTACTTTATTCCTTTAATGTCACAATACCACATATATTTTATATATGTATTTTATACCTTGTACACTTAAGAACATCAAAATGGTCCCATGAAAATATAGTGCAAACTTCCTGTTTTCATTCTGCCTGTTACTAAGCTTGTTTCTCTTTCTCTCTCCATGTCACAACCCTCACACATTTCATTTTAAAGTCTTAGCATACTAATAGAAGTGGGATCTTTTTTAGGGGTCTCGACTCCACTAGATAGTGATTATTACATCTTAATTGTTTTTTAGATGAATGCATCATTTGGGTTACTTTCCAATGCCCCAAGTCATAGCAAGATGATAAATATTTGTATTTACCACTTATTTGTTATGCTATTAACTCCTTTGGAGAGCTGTTACCATGACTGTTATTAAATTATAAACATTCCAAGATAGGCATGTATGGTCACTGCACACACTTTTTTAAAAGGGGGTAAGGAAATAGTTTGGAATTCAAGCCTTTTTTCATGGATTAAAGAGGCATGAAAACCTAGCAACTTTGGAAGAAATCCAGTTGATTTTTGCTTTAATGTGCCCAGAAGATTTCAAATCAATACTTAGCATTAACGTTTTAATTGGAAATTAACATCACCATAATTGGAAGTGAAGATCAGCATCCTGATGTTTAGAAAAGGGCTATTTGGTTGGGAAGGTCATCACACTGGAGAGCACAAACATTGGAAAAGGAAAACGCAAATCATTTGTTTCCTTGAGCTAAGACACACAGTAAACACTTGTATTGGTGGTCAACTATAATTTGCTTTGAGACCAGCTACTCTGGCAACACTACAGTTTGGATTTATAGCAGAGCACATAAGTAGCAATGACTTTGAAAGCAAAGTATAAAAGAACCAAGAAAAAAGTTGCTAATTGTTAAAGATTGACTCCTCATTACAAGGACTTGAAGATTTCCCCTTCAGTCTGAGAGCAGGAGGTGCCCTTATTTCTATGCTCAGCATGCCCTCAGCTGTTTTTCCTAAATAATCAACCCTCCAGGAGACCAGTGATATTTGAGTGTGGGTTATCAACAATTCTTTATTTTTTTCCTGGGAATTTCAAACCAATATGTGTCCACCCTGATGAATGTAGACAGTTTCCTTTCCATGTTGGTTAATTTTTTTTTAATTGTACTGTTTTCTATTTGCTTTCCATATCTCAAAAGTTCAACCACTTCTCCAAATCCCCCAGAATCGGCACAAGTAAATACCTCTCCCCAGTAGGATCCCACCCCCAGTACCACCATAAGGCACTTCCACCTCTTCTACCTTCAGGCAATAAGTGTCCAGTTCAGATTTGGCTTCCTCAGTTGAGTACAGGGAATTTGGGGGAAGGAGATTTCTTATAAGAATAGTCAGTCCCATAAATAAGTTCCTCTTCTTTTCCCTTTTCATCGAAAGTGAAAAACTCTGCTCAGAAGTGCCCATTGTCCCGTTTCCCTATGTGTCACCAGAGCCAAGTGAGGACTCTGTCTGCGAGTCGCCCTCTGCTCTGTCCCGCAGACCACAGCCCCCCACATTCACCCCATTGTCAGTGCAGTGTACAGAACTGGAACGCAGAGCATTGGCTTCAGTATCACTCTCCATGACCTGCTGGGCCAAGGGCCCCTTTCTTGGCTGGGAGGAAGGGCTTTTGTGGAAGCAGACTTTGAAAAGCCCCAGCACTGTCATGGTCAAGATAACTAACACTACCACCGCTATGCTCACAAGTATGAAGACCACGGTGGAGGAGGAGTCAAAAGGTTGGGGAATGGCAGAGGAAGACGTGGAATTAAACTTGGGAATCACAGTTCCTGAAGAGGTGATGGCGGCCTGTGAGTTGGCTTGAGGGGACATCTGAAGGGTAGACATCGTGTTGTGTGCTCCCCAATGAGGAATCTTGGGAATAGATGTTGCTGAACTGCCTTGTTCGGGGACATGGGGTACCTCTCCTGGCTTCTCATGTACCGTGGGAGACCACGTTCTCTTCGGGATGGGACTGGCAGCAGCGGCCGGCCTGGTGGGCATCTTGGTCTCCTCAGGGGCCGGCTGTCCTTCCCCTTTGGTTACACAAGAGCGTCCGTCTTTCCCCAGCACGAAGCCCGAGGCGCACTCGCAGGCAAAGCCTCCCAAGTCGTCTAAGCAATTAGGGAGCTCCGCGCATTTGCCAGCACGGAGGTACCTCCCGGGACAGGGACAGAGCTCAGCCCCGGAGGGTATCCCGTCCCAGCGCGCGCTGACCTCGTCCGCGATGCAGGTGGCTGTGATGGAGAGCTGCCCTGGGCAGAGCGCACTCACCTGGGTGCCTGGGGGACTGAAGTCCAGCGCCGCGCTGTACAGCTGGAAGGGCGCGCGGTAGCTCAAGTTAGAGGCGGCCCCGGGGCGCGGCGCAGGGCACAAGCCCTCAAACTGGTACTTGCACAGGTAGCCGTTGGCGCGCGAGTGGCAGCGCATCTCCTTCCAGCCTGCAGGCTCGATCCCGCGGGTGGCCTGGAGTCCCGCGCAACTCCGAGAGGTGCAGGAGCGTTGGGGTTCCTCCACCCATTGCAGCGTGTCGCTTTCGGACCCGCTGACGTCGGGGGACAGCCAGGAGAAACCCCGCAACGGCTCGTTCTCCAGGGTGCAGTGGGATCGCCCACGTTCCAACGCCACCCAGAACAGAAGGTCTTTGGAGCCCCCTCCGGGCCCCGGGCCTGCCCGCAGGAGTGCGAGCACCGCGCGGAGCTCGGCTCCCCCGCGCACGGAGCTGAGCGCCCCGCCACGCAGATTGCAGGCCTCCTCCGCAGCCTGCCTCTGGATGGTAGCGTGGTGCAGGCTGTAGCAGGCCCCCGAGGTAGAGCAGCCCGCGCGGTCGGCGGTGGGGTGCTCGCCCCGGCCAGGCGGAGGCCAAAAAGCCTGCCAGAGGAGGCAAAGGGCTACCGCCGGCCTCATCTTGAAGGCCCGGCTCCCACAGCTGTTCCCAACTTGGATCTGTCCCGCCCAGGGCGCAGAGCTGTCCCAAGAGCGCGGTCACCGCCCCCTATAGCTGGCTCTCCCCCTCATCCTCCGCCCCACTCCCGCCAGAGTCCTCAACTGCCAAGAATCTCCACCACCGTCCTGGCGGCAAACCTCTTCCCTCAGGCCACGACAGGAAATGTGTCCGGAGTTCTGGCAGGCCCCGTGCAGCCTAGATTTATCCTTGGGTCAAGAACACAGCTGGCGCACAGGGCATTGGGAACACAGTCGACCAGGTCAAACCTGGTCGCTTATCGCTTAGAGCATGAGAAAAAGAAAGTCACTACTGGGAAGAAATTTATCATTTTCCCCCCGGATTAGAAAGTTGCAGAAGCTCAGATGCCAAAACACTTTGGTGAACATTGCTAGGAAAGACTGGAAAAGAGGAACTCGCTGACAGCCCACGCCCGTCCATTGTGCTGGGTCCGGGGCAGTGGAGCTGGCTTCACAACAATGCGTAGACGGTTGCAGTCTTCATCAGGCGGGAGATTGGGGCGCGCGGGGAAAGAATCTTGGCAGAAATCCGAGCATTTCCTTTCACTACCAGAGGCAGCGCTATCATAAACGCGAGTCTCCCAGGCTCTGCTTCTCTGTTGTGAGAGAGGAGATTCCTGTGGGCTAATTGCTAGTGGAAGAATTTCGGGTTCTTTTTGCGTGTCTTAAATGGATAATCCTGCCTCTTCAACTTGCCTTGAAGTTTATTTTTTGCTTCCATTTGTTTCTCATTGAAATGGCCATACTCAGGAAATTCCTTACCACTTTATTGGTTCATAACTTCTTTGGGCTTATATGTTATATAAAAACAAGATTGTGACCTTATTAATATTTGAGAACAACTACCCCATGTGTAACTTTATCCTTGAACTATTTTAATGTCATTTTCTCCTGTGATTGAGAGCCAATATTTATATCAGGAAGTTGTAAAAGTCCCCTTTAAGGGACACTAGAGTTCAGTATTCTTAAGTTAAATTATTTATTACATTATCATGCATATTATATACTGTAAAAAAAAATACCCTGTGAAGAAAAGATGGGTGAGTCAATTTCTACAGAGATCCAGTTTTTTAAAAATATAAGCAACTCAAGGATATTAGGAGAAGGGAAAAATGAAAGGGGAGAAATTAGAGTGGGAGAAGAACCATGAGAGATTATGGGCACAGGTAAACAGATGTACAGTTTTAAAAGGTAGGGAGGTGGGGGGATGGGTGAACTTGGTGATGGGTATTAAGGAGGGCAAGGATTGCATGGAGCACTGGGTGTTATATGCAAACAACAAATCATAGAACACTACATCAAAAACTGATGATACAGTTGGGAGGGATGGGGTGACTGGGTAGTGACATTGGGGAGAGTGTGTGCTATGGTGAGTGCTGTTAGTTGTATAAGACTGATGATTCACAGACCTGAAGCAAATAACACATTATATGTTAATAAAACAAAACAGAAACCATACCAGAGACTTTGGAATGCAAATGAAGAGACAGCTTAAAACACATTTCTTTATGTATTCCTTATTTAAAAATTATAGAACTCTCTAAACCCTGTGCCTGAGAGGCTAGGCCAGCCACTGAGGAGCCCAGGAAAACAGGAGCTGGTTTTGGGAAGAAATCCAACTGAGCACTATATTTCTCAACACCTTGCTTCTGTTCTCTTCACCCCAAACATGACCTTGGAAAGTAATCTCTCACTGAGGGAAATCTAACACATCTTTGTTATAAGAATCAACGAGCTTGTGGCATCAGGGAAATACAAATCAAAACCACAGTGAGATGCCACCTCACACCAAATCAGGAAATGACAGATGTTGGCGAGGATGTAGAGAAAGGGGAACCCTCCTACATTGTTGGTGGGAATGCAAGCTGATGCAGCCACTCTGGAAAACAGTACGGAGGTTCCTCACAAAGTTGAAAATAGAACTACCCTAATACCCAGCGATCACATTCCTGGGTATTTACACTAAAGATACAAATGTAGTGATCCAAAGGGGCACGTGAACCCGAATGTTTATAGCAGCAATGTCCACAATAGCCACTCTATGGAAAGAACCTAGATGTCCAACAATAGATGAATGGATAAGAAAGATGTGATACACACACACACACACACACACACACACACACACACACATAGTAATACTATGCAAATACTATGCAGCCATCAAAAAGCCCTGAAATTTTGCCATTTGCAATGACATGGTTGGAACTAGAGGGTATTATGCTAAGTGAAATAAGCTAATCAGAGTAAGGCAATCATCACATGATCTCTCTGATATAAGGAATTTGAGAGACAGGGTGGTGGGTTGTGGGGGTAAGGAGGGAAAAAAATGAGACAAGATGGGTCCGGGGAGGGAGACAAACCATAAGAGACTCGTAATCTCAGGAAACAAACTGAGGATTGTTGGAGGGTTCTAGGGGGGAGGGATAGGGTGGCTGGGTGATGGACAGTGGGGAGTGTATGGGCTATGGTGAGTGCTGTGAATTGTGTAAGACTGATGAGTCACAGACCTGTACCCCTGAAGCAAATAATACATTATATGCTAATAAAAAACAACAACAACAACAACAACAAGAAAAAAACTAATGATGTACTATATGGTGACTAACATGACATAATAAAAACCCTCAAGAATATAAGCAATTAACTCAACTGGAAGTGAGGAGGAATTAAAAGATGAGTAAAGGAAGACAAGTTTAAACACTGCACTGTCTATGGAAAGATTTTCTTGTTAGCAGCTTAGGCAATACTATATCATTTTAGGAAATGCATTATCTATCTTGGCTCACAGTGACCAAATATTCAGGAGGCGGGATACTAGAAGAGGATACAGTGGCCAGAATGACTGCAATAGAAATACAAATGGTTTCAACCTGTATGATGCTTTTAAATATCTACAGTCAGAATGAAAGTTGCCATCCCATGACTAAGGCATACCACACTTTTAGACTCACTTTCTTGTGCTGGATTAGACTGTTCAGATTAGTGAGGAGGGGTAGGAAGGAAGGCCTCAGGATCACATCTCTATGTCCCCACCTCATTTTTTTTTTTTAAAGATTTTATTTATTTGACAGAGAGAAACATAGCCAGAGAGGGAACACAAGCAGGGGGAGTGAGAGAGGGAGAATCAGGCTTCCCGCTGAGCAGGGAGCCCTATGTGGGACTCGATCCCGGGTTTCCAGGATCATGACCTGAGCCGAAGGCAGTCGCTTAACCACTGAGCCACCCAGGCGCCCCCCCCACCTCATTTTTACCACCACTCTCACTCTTCTTTTCCTCTTGGAAATTCTATGTTTGTTAACAAGTGACAGTAAACACATGAATCACCATCACACTTACCTTGCTTTTGCTGACTGTGGAGTTTGGCAGCAGGATTTCTCTACTACCCTTGCTGTTTTCCAATTTAAAGGACATTCATTAGTCCTTCATTTCAGGTGGCTATGTTGCCTTAAACATGACTTTGCATTTAAATTAAGTAACTAAATGTCTTATGAGAAAGGAACATGAAAATCTAGAAATCTAATTGAATGGATTTTAAAAAGACTTAATCATGTGGGCCGATTCTATATACCTTTGCAATCAGATTACTATGTGTTCATAAATGTGTCCATGTAGCACTATAAATTTTAATAAAATAAAGCCTTTTATAAACCTAAGTAGGCAATGGAAATCTCTCACATATTTTTTTAAATCACTTGGGATGAGGTGAAGCTTCTAGAGTAAGAAAAAAATGAATGACTACAGAGCTTATAGCAAATACATGATCTCACTGCCTGGCATTCTGCCATTCAGGAGGTGGGATGCTAGAAGAGGATATAGTGACCAGAATGACTGCGGTAATGCAGGAGAAGAGTTAACCCCCCCAAATAAATAAATAATGCAGAGTAAGACATAGGCTATTTTGTAATGAATTGCTTTGTATTGATCTATATTCCTATACCACATTTTGAAATGTATAGTATTCCTGAAAAAACTAGAAATGAAGGAATGTTTTATTTTATCTCATTAAGATTATTTATTTACTTGACAGAGAGAGAAAGCGCAAGCAGGGGAGGAGCGAGGGAGAGGGAGAAGTAGACTCTCTGCCTAGCAGGGAATCCGATCATCCCAGGTTGCTAGGATCATGACGTAAGCCAAAGGCAGATGCTTATCCAACTGAGCCACCCAGGCTCTCCAAATGTTTTTATTTTAAAATAATGTTTACTAAGATCATAATAGGATACCATCATTTTACCTCCACTGGGTTCCAAATATTTAAAATTCTGGTAATATCAAGTGTGGATCCACAAGTCCTTTTATATGCTACGGATGAGGGGAACAACTTTGGAAGAGCTTGGCATTTTTTTCCTTAAAATCTTACATTCTCTATACTCCACCACTTCTGTGCCCAAGTATATTCTCAACAGAAACTCTTGCACATGCATAAGAGAAGGTATGTAAACGGATTTTTATAGCATCACTGTTTATATTAACAAAAGCCAGAATGAATCCAAGTGTTCAGCAACAGATGGCAGAAATAAACAGCAATACATTCACTCAATGAATATATTGCAATGGAAATGAATAAACTATAGCTGCAAGTAACCATATGAATTAATCTCATCAATAAATACTAAATGACAAAATTTCTAAAAGATTATACAAAGTCTGACATTTTTTATCAATTAAAAAACCTACTAAATATATTTATTTGTGTATGTTTTAGGAAAAAAAATAGTTACAACACAATGAGATAAAAGAAACAATCAGTATGAGATTCTGTGTGATGAGTTCTTTGGTTGGGAGAGAAGAGGGGGATGGACCAGTTGGGGAAATAGGATTTGATGTGAGCTGTTGTTAGACTCTCAGATTTGTTTCAGAGAGTGACTTTGTGGGTGACTATTCCATTATTAAGAATAAATAATTAAGTAACTAACACAACAAATTAATGTGGCTATATCTAAACAAATGAGAAAGTGACATGAATCAAAAATTATAACTAATCTGATTCTGAACATCTGAGTTTCAAAATGTAAAATAAAAATAAAATCAAGATGTAAGTTACATTTTCAAAATGTCTTTTCTTTTAATCCCTCTATTCTTTTGCAGGTAACACATTTCTAAATTTAAGCTAATTATTAATCTGAAAAAGCATAATAAATAAAAGGTTTTTCCAATATTTCAAGACTTTTCAGACAATCTGTGTATTATTAGTAAGAATCATGTCTGATATTTATTGATTCATTCATTTAACCAATGCCATCTAAAGAACTACAAAGAATATATAAAAAGAGTAAGTCTCATCTAATATTTTCAATTTTATTTAATGTAAAAGATCCCAAACAAAAATGAAGATAAAATTTCACTAAAATTTCACATCTTAAGTAATCTCATAAGTTTATAAAGTTACTGATCCTCACTGAATAAATTCTATAATTATGGAAATAACACATCTGGGTCTTAGCATATTTTTCAGTTCACTTAAGGATATACAAAAATACTCCAGAGGAAATTGAGAAGGAGACAGCATTCCATTAGGAGAACATGGCATTCAGAAGCTAATCTAAGCTAGAGACTAAGAATTGTGAAGATACGTAGCCTTTTAGAACTGTACTGGACATTAACAAAATGATCAGTGGCCACTATTTTTACACTTTTAACTGATTTATGTCCCAACTGTCCATGAAATCTTTAATAAATGATAAAGTCTGATAGCTGTATTTGCTGAAAACACAACTCCTAATCATCATTATGACTTAATCAGAATATATGGTTTGATTTTTTTTTTTAAGATTTTATTTATTTGACAGAGAGAAACACAGCCAGAGAGGGAACACAAGCAGGGGGAGTGAGAGAGGGAGAAGCAGGCTTCCCACCGAGCAGGCAGCTCGATGTGGAACTCGATCCCGGGTCTCTGGGATCATGACCTGAGCCGAAGGCAGTCGCTCAACCAACTGAGCCACCCAGGCATCTCTATGGTTTGATTCTTAATCCAACAGCTCATATAGGCTCATAACCTAAGAAATTTATATACACCTGACTAGATAAAGAGTTCTTTCAGGAAGTGTTGTATTTATGACATCCGCATTCATTCATGTATAGTCAGTCAGCTCAGAAATATATGTCACCATGATAGGTGCCCTTCTGGGTTAGTAAACAACATGGCTAAGTACAGAAATAAGAAACGTAAAAAACCATTAAACTCGCAGTTCCTTCATTTAAACTGCTTTCTAAACAGCCAGTGCTGACCTTATTCCATATACCCTGGAGGTAATATAAAAAACATTATTCTCTGGTGGCCATCACAGAATTAGTACACTTCCCCATTGTCACGTTTATAATCAAGAAATAATGGAGGAATGAGTCATGCACACAAAAGTCTTGTTATAAATCCAAATGCCTAGCAAGTTCTGAAGTATAAATGTTTATCCTACTATGCAGATATTTTTTTTCAAAATTGCCTGTACAGCCAGTTTATGAGCCACCCTTGAAAATCAGTCTCATTACTTTAACTCACACAGTTACACACACTCACATGTTCCTCACCCAGCCTTCTTCTTTTTTTTTTTTTTTTGACAGATGACAAGGTGAAACTTGTAGTGTTAGTTAAGATCATCTGCAAACAAAGTACAGCTGAATGGCAGTGGGGTATGGTGGGTGGCTTGGAGACCTCCTTTGTGTAAGTTTGGCATGTATCTCTTCCACAGTAACAGGTCTATAGATCTTGGAATTCTTTAGGACCTAGTCCTGAGTCTTCTTCTCTTTCCACTGGAATTCTCTCTCTCATTTTATTTATTTCATATCATCCTATGGTTTTGGATATCAACTCTTTGACAGTGATGCCCAAACTTATAGCCACACTCCATTCCTCTTGGCTGAGCTCTAAATTCAAATATCCACTATCTGCCCATTGGCTGATGAATGGATAAAGATAATGTGAGATATATATATATTCCATCATATATGTGATGGAATATTACTCAGCCATCAAAAAGAGTGAAATCTTGCCATTCCCAATGATGTGGATGGAAAAGAATAAAATTAATTAAAAAAAACCACTTTGATATCTTGTAGGTATTTCAAATTCTCATCTTCTCAATACTTAACAAAATGATCAGTGATCAGTATTTTTACACTTTTAACTGATTTATGTCCCAACTGTCCATGAAATCCTTAATAAATGATAAAGTCTGATAGCTGTATTTGCTGAAAACACAACTCCATTGACGTTTTTACACTTTTAACTGATCTATGTCAGTTCTTCCTGAGTTATGGTTCTTCCTGAGTTATGGTTCTTCCTGAGCCAACTTCTCATCTTGCCTTCATCTATTTGGTAAAGGGCACACCTATTCCTCAAGGTGCTCACCTCCAGCTCCCTCACCTCTTATACTGCCCAGGTTTTCTTCAGTTAATTGATAGAAATGCACCTTGAATTAGCTAAATGCAAAAGGGAATTAATATGATATATGTAACTGGGAAAAATCCTAAAATAGTTCCAATAGTCAAATAAAGTACTGCTAAAACCACAGCTACCAGGAGATTCTATCACACAAGGATTTGTCTCAATCTCTCTCCCTTTCTCTCTCTCCCTTTCTCCTCTCTCTTCACAGTTGCATCCTCTTTGCTTCCTTCTGCCTTTCTCCAAACAATCTTGAACAAGATCACTAGCAGTTCTCATGGCATTCCAGCATTCTACTAAAGAAGGAGAATCTTCCCTTCCAGCTCCATTAGGAATAGCCCAAGCATGAATTCTGACTGGTCCAACTTCAGTCTTTGTCATTCACCAGCCAAAACATGGTAGCTAACAAGATAGGGCCTAGGGACTGATGATTTCTTTTGGGGGGTAGGGTCTGTACCGGAGTTCATGTAAGGAACATTCCATTCTAAGTCTATGGTATAATTGAATAGACCCAATTGTATGTCTCTACTTTGGCATCCTAGTCAGCCCTTATCTGGAAACCATTCATCACAGATGAACTTTAAGAACCTTAATATGATTTTCTCCCTCTTCTGTGAAAATACCTTTAATCACTTTCCATTGTTCCTAAAATAAAGCTCAAAATTCTCACTGAGGTTTCCAGGCACTGGCTTCTATATCCCTTTCTAGTTTTATCTTCTTGTCCCTCTGATCTCAGTTCAATTGCCAGCCCCTCAGCGAGATCTTTCTAGGTGACACAATTGGCATTAACCCACCAAGGAATCCTCTACCCCAGGGTCTTTTCTGTGACATCAACTTATTTTGTTTTCTTCATAGCAATCATTAATCTCTAAAATTATCTTGTTCATTTACGTGTGTGTGTGTGCGTGTGTGTGTGTGTGTGTGTGTGTGTGTGTGTTTGTATCATTATTGTTTATTGTCTGGAGTGGGTTAGTTTCTCCATCTGAGTTCCCTCAAAAGCAAACCCTGAGACAAGGATTTAGGAGAAAGTAATTTATTTGAAGGTGAAACCAGAGTTATTGGCCAGGAGTAGAGATCTGATACAGCGAGAAGAGGAAAGTGAAAGTTAATATGAGTTATAGCTGTAGGCCACCAGTGCACAATCCTGCTGGGAACCCTCTGAAACACTATGAAACCCAACTAAATGTGTCCCACTAAGGGGCGGTGAAGGTGGGATGTTTATTTATAAATCCCGTCCCTAAAGCAAATAGCTCTTCAGCATTTGGCTTTAGGTGATTTTAACAATCCCAGAGCACAGGTCAAACATATTCTGGTGTCCAGAGAACTCTTCCAGGGAGAAAAACACCAAAGGTAGCTGTGACATTTACTATAGTTGTCCTCAACAGCTTAGCCTGACCTATTGCCACTACCCCTCATCTTCGGGCTTATATAGCCCCTCCCGTAGCCCTCAGACAAAGCTTGGGTCCCCCACTTTATTTGATTTCATAGATCCTTGTGGTATTTTTCTTCATAGCACTTATCACAAATGTAAGAATATAGTTATTTGTGTGATTTAATATCTGTGTCCTCCAATATTTGATACTCAAATGCCAACAACATCAGCTTAAAAGGGAGTATATTAGAAATGCAGAATCTCAGCATTACTTCAGACACACTGCAGAATTTGCATACTAATGAGATCCCCAGGTGATTTGTATGCACATTAAAAGTTTGAGAGTCACAGTTCCACTAGACTATATTTTCTTGGGGCAGTGACTGTGTCTCTCTTCTCCAGCATTATTCCAAGTCCATAGTAATGTAGCTGGTATATAGTAAGCACTCAAGAAACAACAGTTGACTGAACACACACACACACTCACACACACACACACACACACACACAGTGCACTCACATATATAGTACAAACATGATAAAGCCCGGCGATTTAGCAAAACTATGATATAATCATCATTGAACCCAAAGGATTTTCTAGTTTTTTTTTTTTTTTCAAGTGTCATATTTCTGTGGGGCCAGCTGTTCTAGGTTCATTGGCTACTGTGAATTGATTTAAACACAACTTTGGAAGGTACTGCTTAGAAATTCTTACTGTAACAATGTCAACAGCGTTTTTACTTAGCATACTTTGGCACCTGATCCGACCCTAGTTTCATGCTATGATTTGGTCTTGGCGGATTTGTATGGTAAGTGTCCCTGATCATCAGGGCATGCCTTAAGTCTGAAAGTGTGCCTTTGCTTTTGGGCTTATACAATTTCCACTTCACAAAGCTGGAAGAAGGAGGAAAAAAAATCACAGATACTTAAATTCAAATCCTATTAGGCTTATCTGTTATCACTTTAAGTACTGAGAATAATCAGTAGTTACCTTAGCATTTACCCTGTAGAGGCAGTGGGAACCTTGAAATTATTATTAGTCAGACTTAATATCTGGACTATCTGAAGGCCTACGTATCTGATAAATTCACACACCCCTGCCTAACAGATTCTAAACTGGCTTGTCTATTCCAATTTTGTGATTATTCTTACTATTATATAGCTTTTCAAATCTGATACATTCAGGAGACTCTTGTTTGACCTTCAGATTTTGTATCAGGAGTTTTTGTTTTAAAGTGGCAGTGATTTAGGCAAATCTAGTCTATAAAATCAATGCCATATATCTTTGTGGTATACTACCTCTTTGTTTTGTTCTGAATTCA
This sequence comes from Spilogale gracilis, assembly GCA_004023965.1. Classification (NCBI taxonomy): domain Eukaryota; kingdom Metazoa; phylum Chordata; class Mammalia; order Carnivora; family Mephitidae; genus Spilogale; species Spilogale gracilis. The sequence goes on from PITA01006223.1 coordinate 82,869, forward strand.
CATAAAATGACATGATTTATGATAGTGGGAAGAGAGGGAAAAGTGCTACTTCTTATAATATAGTTACAGTATATCTATGAAAAACTGAAGATCATTATTACTATATTTTTGCCAAATGACACCTTTCGTGAATGGTCTTATTTTGGACTTGTCTTTGCAGTTACTGACAGATTGGAATATTCTGTACCAACTGTCTCTCAAACTCCTACATTCAGCACAGGAATTCACAATCTCAAATGTATTTATGAACATGTCATCATTTAATCATAACCCTTCCACACACACTGTGTGACTGGACATGTGCTAATTGGAAATCTAACCGGGCAATCCTCTGGAGATGCATACTTTTCCCGTTTTTCTGTTTGCCAAGGCCACCCTGAGTCATAGGAGATGGAGGTGGAGAACAAGGTAGGAGCTCAGAAACACACTGTCTTACAACCTGGGGTGTCTGGAATGACTGCAGCTTTCTTGGAATGGTATCTACATATGCATCAGGATGAGGCAGGGGAACATGGCGATGGGTGTGATATGCCTCTGTGTGCTTTCGGTCTTCTGCCCAGTGGCATGGAAAAGCAGCAGAAACACTCAGTCGGGGGAAAAGGCTGTATAAATCCTCCTGTCTCCCTCCTAGACCCTCCTTGAGGAATAGCAGGATTGTGGAGAAAGCTGATTTCAGCACAAAGAAGGCTTCACCAGCAGAGCAGGAAATCCTCTTTCCCTCACTGTACTGAGAGAATTCAGAAAAGGTTCTGCCGGGTCCCCTTTGTTAAGCAACACATACACCAAGACTTTGCTCTACCTAGGAATCTCAACCAGGTAGTGAGAGGGCAATTCCCCTGGTACCTCTTTGTCTTTCTCTTCAGGACACAAAATAAGCTCTGTGTTATCCCTCTTTTGAAGATGAGGGATAAGAATTCAATTTGCTGGCCTCTTGGAATAAACAACCTCAACCTTTGCTACTTCTTAGCCTTGAAGGGACTCTTTCCCAGTCTTCACTCTCCAAATCTTCTCCAGCTGGGAGGTCTCTCTCTCTCTCTCTCTCTCTCTCTCTCTCTCTCTCTCACACACACACACACACACACACACACACCCCACTACATTTTTAGTCAACAAAGGATAAGTATAATATCTTTATTGTTGAGAGTATATTAATGTTCAGGAAATGTGTTCCCTATAGTTTTTGAAACTGTTAAAGAGAATACCCTGGATTCTTTTTTGGCGGGTTTGTTTTTTTTAAAGCTTTTATTATTATTTAAAAAAATTTTATTTATGGGGCACCTGGGTGGCTCAATTGGTTAATCAACTGCCTTCGGCTCAGGTCATGATCCCGGAGTCCCAGGATCGAGCCCCACTTTGGGCTCTCCGCTCTGCGGGAAGCCTGCTTCTTTCTCTCTCACTCCCCCTGCTTGTGTTCCCTCTCTGGCTGTGTTTCTGTCAAATAAATAAATAAAATCTTAAAAAAAAAGATTTTATTTATTTGACAGAAAGAAACACAGTGAGAGAGGAAACACAAGCAATGAGAGGGAGAGAGGGAGAAGCAGGCTTCCCGCAGAGCAGAGAGCCCAAAGTGGGGCTCGATCCCAGGACTTAGGGGACTTAGGGATCATGACCTGAACCGAAGGCAGAGGCTTAACCACTGAGCCACCCAGGCGCCCCTAAAACTTTTATTTTAAGTCCAGTATGGTTAACATAATATGCTCAGTCTCTTGAGAGTGTTGGTGAATCTCAGTGAAGAAAGTCCAGAACAGTTTAGTTCTTAAAGTCACATGCTGAACCTTACATGGATTCACTATATCACCTCAAAGATGCCTACTCATTGTGCCCAGGAGGACCTGGTTATGACATGGTATTTTCAGGTTAGTTTGTCAACCGCAATCCAGAAGTGTTAAAAGTAGATTTTTTTTTTTTAATTTCATTAAGAGATAGTTTAAATTTAACTATCCCATAGTCCCACCCTTATCTGTGGGGGAGAGGTTTCAAGGCCCCCGGCAGATGTCTGAAACCACGGATAGTACTGAACCTTATACTTTGTTTTTTCTCATCTATGATAAAACTTATTTGTAAAGTAGTCACAGTAAGAGATTAACAACAATAATAATAAAATAGAATAATCACAACAATATACTGTAATATAAGTTAGGTGAATGCGGTCTCTCTTACTTTCTCTCTCAAAGTACTGTACTGGACTGTCCTCACCCTTCTTGTGACGATGTGAGATGATAAAATGCCTCGGTGAGGACATGGAGTGAGGTGAATGACATAGATATAGTGAGGTAGTATTGGGCATCTATTGACCTTCCAGCGGTTCATCAGAATGATGTAGGCATCGTGGCACAGCATTAGGCTTCTATTGACCTTCTGACAATTTATCAGATGGGAGATCATCTGCTCCTGGACAGCAGTTGATGGGGTGACTGAAACCACTGGAGGCAAAACTGCAGATAAGGGGCTGAGGAACTACCCTAGGGGGGTAGAACTACCATAACTCTACAGGATAAATTATTGGATTTGCCTCCTGATGAAATATAAATACTAAATATCCTGCATCATTTGCTTCATTTTTATTTTATTTTATTTTATTTTATTTTATTTTATACATATAAGTATTATTTGCTTCAGGGGTACAGGTCTGTGAATCATTAGTCTTATGCAATTCACAGCACTCAAGAGCCCAGAAATAAGAGGGAGGTGTCAGAAGCCAATATTCTTTGGATATTTTAAATTACTGGCATCTGAATCAGTGTTAATAATTAAGATACAAGAGGTTTTAAGGGAAGATCAAATGGTGAAAGAGGATAAAATCATCTCACAGTCAACCTGGGATGGCTTAATGAAAGAAAACAAAATAGTGACTGTAGAAAGGCCAAATGAAATTTATGAGATTACCTAATTTTTTTCATACTACTTCACAGTCAATCCTAAAACTGGTATTCAAGAATATAGTCAATAATATTGTAACAACTTTGTATGTTGACAGATGGCTACTAGACTTATTGTGGTGACCATTTTGCAATGTACATAAATAGTGAATCACTATGGTGTACACCTGAAATAATACAATACTGTATGCCAATAATTCTTCAATAAAAACAAGAAAAACTGATATTTAGGCTTTCAGAAGCACTGGGAATACTTTAGTCCATCTGGATAAAATTCAGGTAGTGATAAAGTTAGGGTTTATTATCCAACTCTCCATCAGAATTCTCCCCTCTGGCTTCTCATTGAAATACTTGACTTCAGAGATGCCAGTACCATCCAAAATCTGTCAGCTGAGATGCTACCAGTGTTAAATGGTCAAAATGGTGGTTGTGAGGCTAACTAGCACATCTGACCCTAGGTGAGCCCAACAATATAAACATTTCCCAGAACTCAGAGCTAGAAAGCACCCAACCGGCCCTGACCGATTACAAAGGAATAAGAAATTACCCACTGCGCTATCGTGCATAACCAGCTACTCCTGCTTCTGTAAAATAAGCTTACTGCTGTCGCTTTGCCGTTGGATGGAGACGAGTCCACCTGGGTATGTTTTGTTTCTCTGGAGACATACCCACTAGGGTTTGTTTTATTTCTTTGGAAACAAGGTCACCAGGGCAGGTTTCATCTCTTTAAAAACCCAGAACACCCTAGGGTCAGAGCCCTCGCAGAGCCAGGACTCTGGACTCTAGAGAGTGGTCATTGGCCAGCTATAATAAACCTCTCATTGTTTAACCCTTAATGGTGTCGGCGGTGATTCACTGGGCGCACCCAATAACAACAGTGTGCTTGGCAGCACCCCGTAGGTGCCCAATGAGCACTTCAATTTTTTTTTAATTGTGGCAAAAAGTAACCATTTTTAAGTGTATAGTTAGTAGTATTAAATATATTCATGTCGCTATACCCCATTGGTGATAATACAGAATGGTGCAGCTGCTGTGGAAAACAGTATGGCACTTGCTCAAAAAAATAAAAAGAAAATGATCATATAATTGAAAACTTTGTAATTTGAATCTGAGTACAACTCTGACTTAACTGCCAAAATAGAGCATTTTTTGTGGCCTATAGTATAGCATTCCCCAAAGCATGAGATTAGAGAGAGAAAGCTTCTAGTCACCCCAGATTAAATCACTGGCATCACCTTCTCCATCTCTGGTATCTAGTTAGACATTAAATACATCTATATTTTCCCATCATTCTTTTAGCTTTCACTTCCTCTTCAATCGTATGAGACTGACTGTCAAACTTGGGGTCATAGAGACAGAATGTGTGAGGTGTCCAAAGCATCAAAGGCAATGGAGCTGATAATTCATCCATTCACTCAACATATACTATTGAGCATCTTCTATGTCCTTGACACTGAGCCCCGTACTGGGAATACAGTGATAAATAAAATAGAAACACCTCCACACTTTAAAGTAATTTATGATACTGTGAAAGACAGTAAGTTAACAGATGGATGGTTACAAAGTGTGATAAGCACTATGAAGGAAAGTACCAGGGAGCTATAAGAGGATACAGAGAGCATAGATTTAGACTCACTGGTCCTGGGATTGGGAGGATGCATCATTTAAGTTGAGGTCCAAGGCTGAGAAGGTATAAAAATAGAAACAGGATCAAATCCCACTGAAGGAGTGAGTGAGAATGGTAGATTGACTCTAATCTATGACCCACAAGGAAATGTTAGGGCTCCCTTTTCAGGAGGAGAGTGGTGAGAACACTGCAGGCAGCAGCCTGCTTTTTGGTTTTGAATGTATATCACCTATAGTCAACTGAGTCCTGAGTTCTATCGGAAGTGTGACCTACAATCACAATATTTACATGGGTGTTCCAACGTCAAAAGCATTTTGCCTTTACACTAAAGTTTCACCATTTCTTCTCCAAATTGCATCAACTGCCTATTTCAAGTTAAGGTCCTTCTCCAAAGGAGAAAACATAAATAGCTTTGAATCTTTCTCTTCCTCTCCTCTGCAAATGATTGGCCACTCTCTCCGGCAGCTCCACCTTGGACATGTCTCTCGAATGTTTCTGTTGTGCTCTTTCTGCTCCCACCACCTCTGGTGTAAGTCACTTAAGGCTCTTAGAAGAGCCTCCAAATCAGCCTCCTGGTCTCCAAACCCACAACTCTCCATTGCCCCTCCCACCCTGCACACTCTGCCCATCACAGCACCTCCACAGGATTCTAAGTCATGTATCCACTTAGGTCACACTCCTCTCTCCTTCCCTCCCCGTTCTTGCTTCCAATTTAAAAAATTCCACATGGCTCCTTATTTCCCTCTAAAAGCACCATTAGAGTAGGCTGTTAGGTTCTAACTGGATGCCTGCAAAGAAAAAGTCATGGCCAGCTATCAGGAAAGTCAGGGGCCTGTCTTGGCTGTGCTCTGAAACAAAGCCAGCAGAACCCAGATCAGACCAGACAGGCCCAAGATGGCTGACAAAACAGCCAGAAACCACTGACCAAATGGGGAAGAAAAGGCGTGAAACTCTACTTCCAAGAAATCCCCGCCCGAAGTCATGATATTCCATTCCCTTGTCAACAACTGTCAAGAAACGGTACAGACCCAGACCCCAGGACATGTAGCTCTCTCTATTGAGTTCACCTGTTCTCACATCTCTAGAGTGTACTTTTGCTTTAATAAACTTTCCTACTTATGTCGCTCACCCAACTTGTCATGTCTGTCCTTGCGTTCTTTCTTGTGATGATCCCAAGAGCCTTGTGAGACCGCTGAGGCATGGGCTAGATCAAAGCCTCAGGGGCCGGGGTCTTCCCACTTCACTGGGTAATGGCACTAGAAGCCTTTGCTGTATGAACACAGCACCTTGTGGGATACCTGGGTGGCTCAGAGGGTTAAGCTTCTGCCTTCAGCACAGGTCATGATCTCAGAGTTCTGGGATCAAGTCCCATGTCAGGCTCTCTGCTCAGCGAGGAGCCTGCTTCCCCCTCTTTCTCTGCCTGCCTCTCTACATATTTGTGATCTTTCTCCATCAAATAAATAAAATCGTTGAAAAAAACAACAAAAAAACCCAATAAAAAAACATAGCACGTTGTATTATTTGCAATTGTTTCCTGTGTGATGGTCCTGGTTTCCTAATTGTACATCTTGGAGCACTAATACTCTGTAATGGGACTGTATCAATATCTTCCAGAGCAGCTGCAATAGCAAAATGTGATTGTTTGATTAACATCAATAGCTGACAAATGAAGTCCGCGGGTGTTCCGTTTTATTGCCAGGGGCTGCTGTATTGCCTTTTCATAATTAAAATAATAAATATCTTTATTTGAGCAATCAGAATGTTTGGTTGCCTGCGGAGGCTAGCTTTCCTTGCTTCGAGCCCTTGGTCTCTACATGCTGGAGGTCATTTTTTGCAAGGGCACTTTGCGAGCTTTCATCCTATTTTAAATCATCCACTCATTACATCAGACACTGTTCACAGAGTTCAGCACACTGGTGTACTCTTCTTTCAAAGGAGGTGGAGAGAAAATAGCTTCAAGATGAAAATCTTTGCGTTTCTTAAGTATAAAGTGGACAAGTCAAGCATGCTTACAGGTTTAAACTGTGTATGCTCTCAAGGGAATTCAGTGGCGATCCTTCTTGTTAATTCTGGACACAAGAAGAAGGGTCTGGAAAACACATCCTTCATTGACATGCTGATGGAGAGAATTGCTTTCTTTCTTCTTTCTGTTAACATACTCTGAGAGTTTAATTCCAAGCCTTCAAAGATTTGGTGAACTTCCACGCTGTCTTGAACAGCCATTGGGGTATATGGCACCTTTTATTAGTTTCAAATATTTTGAAGTCTTAAATGAAGACAGGGAAATTTTAGAAACCACTGAACTTAGCAACCACTACCTCTACCTGAGACTCATTGGGATAACAAGCAAGATGCTCCTTAGCTGAGATTTGGTCTGCATTTCACCATCAGGAAATTTCCTTTGATTTGTAGACCTACAACCTCTTCTCAGTAAACCACTTCACTTTCTTTCTATCCCAAATACAGTGGATTTAAACAATACTTTTTTTCTTTGCATTATGTTGAAATCTAATCTCTTCTAACTGCGGTTTAACTTGCTTGAAATTATAATTACCAGGGGACCTGATGCATTAGATATAAGAAAAAGAAACAGTCACTACAGGTCAACAATTATGTTCATCTAGTATTTCAAAAACTCACTTGGAAAAACTGTCAATGAAATAAATCTTTTCTCCCCTTCCCAATTACAATGAAACCCTCCACTAATCTCCATTCCTGGAAAGCTAGACGTCCACTAATCTCCATTCCTGGAAAGCTAGACGTCCACTAATCTCCATTCCTGGAAAGCTAGACGTTCCACAATAGGACATGATCTCATTCCATGTAGTTGCTCCATATGGGCCCCTTGCTGCTTATTGTGATGTCAGTTTTCCTGATCTACACCCATCACCTTTCTGCCACTATCCACACTGCTTCTCCAAAAGGAATTACTTCATTGATTTTTGGTTGTAATATTTACTCACTTTTAAATAGAAAATGTCAGTATAGCAGAAAGGACTTTCCTGATATTTAAAATCTTTGTAAGAATCACTGTCATATTTTTTTCTGAATCAAAAAAATGTATCTTTGAAATTTCAGAGTGCATCTCTTACTCAACAAAGTAGGTTAAATATCACATTTATTGCTACGTACTATATTTATAATCTTATAAGGACAAATTTTTTAAATGCCTTATTAATTGTATGCTCCTGCAAGTTGTCTCTTTTGCCCACACATATAGATGAGTATGGTTTTATTTTTTATTTATTTTTATTTTTTAATAATTTATTTTTTCATTCCAAGATTCATTGTTTATGCACCACACAGTGCTCCATGCAATAGGTGCCCTCCTTAATACCCACCACCAAGCTCACCCATCCCCCAACTCCTCCCTTCCAAAATGCTCAGTTTGTTTCTCAGAGTCCACAGTCTCTCGTGCTTCATCTCCCTCTCTGATTCACCCCAGTTCACATTTCCTTTCCTTCTCTTAATGTCCTCCATGTTACTCCTTATGCTCCACAAGTAAGTGAAACCATGTGATACTTGACCTTCTCTGTTTGGCTTATTTCACTCAGTATAATCTCCTCCAATCCCATCGATGTTGCTACAAAAGTTGGGTATTCATCCTTTCTGATGGAGGCATAATATTCCATTGTATAAATGGACCATATCTTCTTTTTTTTTTTTTTAAGATTTTGTTTATTTATTTGATAGACAGAAACACAGCTAGAGTGGGAGTGAGAGAGGGAGAAGCAGGCTTCCCACTGAACAGCCTGATGTGGGGCTCGATCCCGGGACTCTGGGATTGTGACCTGAACTGAAGGCAGATGCTAATGACTGAGCCACCCAGGTGCCCCATGGACCATATCTTCTTTATCCATTCATCTGCTGAAGGGCATCTTGGCTCTCTCCACAGTTTGGTGATTGTGGCCATTGCTGCTATGAACATTGGGGTACATATGGCCCTTCTTCTCACTACCTCTGTATCTTTCAGATAAATACCAGGTAGTGCAATTGCAAGGTCACAGGGTAGCTCTATTTTTAATTTTTTAAGGAATCTCCACACTGTTTTCCAAAGCGGCTGCACCAATTTGCATTCCCACCAGCAGTGTAAGAGGGTTCCCCTTTCTCCACAGCCTCTCCAACACTTGTTGTTTCCTGTCCTGTTAATTTTGGCCATTCTGACTGGTATAAAGTGGTATCTCGATGTGGTTTTGATTTGAAGTTCCCTGATGGCTAATGATAATGAACATTTTTTCATGTGTCTCTTAGCCATTTGTATCTCTTCTTTTTTTTTAATATTTTATTTATTTATTTGACAGATAGAAACACAGCTAGAGAAGGAACACAAGCAGGGGGAGTGAGAGAGGGAGAAGCAGGCTTCCCGCCGAGCAGGGGCCCGATGTGGGGCTCGATCCTGGGTCCCCGGGATCATGACCTAAGCCGAAGGCAGTCGCTTAACCAACTGAGCCATCTAGGCGTCCCCATTTGTATCTCTTCTATGGAGAAGTGTCTGTTCATGTCTTCTGCCCATTTTTTAATGTGATGATCTTTTCTTTGAGTGTTGAGTTTGAGGAGTTCTTTATAGATTCTTTATTGTTTTAATTGAATCAACTAAGACCTTAGTAAAGTTAAAATGTGAAAGAGGTCCTACCAGTTTGGAGAATTGAAAATCAATTATTATATTTATATATACTGATTTTTTTTAAAAGTAGGTTCCATGTGTAGCATGGAGCCTAACACAGGCCTTGAAATGAAGATCCTGATCAAGACTTGAGCTGAGATCTAGAGCCAAACCACTTAACCAACTAAGGCCTCCAGGTGCACCTGTATATATTGATTTTTAATGGCACTTGATCAAAATTCCTAAGAGTTTTATTCCAAAAAGTTCTTATATGAGCATTGCCCTAACTCTTTCTTAGATTTACTCTTTTGTTAAATGCATACTGTTATTAAATCCATATATATTCCTTTTTGTTGTTGCTCTTTCAAGTAATTTATTTAACATAGAGTGATGCTTACTGGAGATGATCTGAAACTACTTTGTAACTAAAATGTAAGATTACTAGAATGGAAACACACTGAAGTAAATCTTTTCCAGGCTAAAGTTTTGCCAAAATATTTGAATATAATTATTTCTTCAGTAATGACCATTAGAGCAACGCAAATGAGAAAATTGTTTTAACAACACAAAACTATACAATCTTAAATTAATGTAATTATAACTACTTCCTTCTTAATAACTTATTTATTCATCATTTTATCATTAGCAGTTAAAGAGCATACCTACCACATATAAGATCAACACACGACTGTTGAATAAATGAAAGAATAAATTGCTATAATCCTTCCTGTATTTAAGGAAATAAATTTTATAAGCAATAGCAGTAGCAGAAAATACCATGAGGGACAGGTCTTCTGCACTGTTGGCTTTCTGTATCTACAAGTGGAAAATGAGCTAGAGCAGAGAAGAAAAGGGACAGAAAGAAGAAGACCAACAGAAGCAGTAGATGGCAAGGTCACAGAGTATCTGTTGGAAGTCAGAGATCGTTTCTATTTTTTTCTCTGCCCCTCACTGTTGGGTGATCTTGGGTAAGTAACTTAGAATCTCAAGATTTATTTTCCTCAAATATAAGTGATAAAAAAATTACTCAATTTAAAAGACTTGTAAGGATTAAATATAGTGATATATATTCCTTTTAAATGTTGTTTTGAACATGACGAATAATCATAATAAAGGGTATTATGAGAGGGGGGAAGGAAGTAGGGGAGAAGACAGAGGGAAGGGGTGGGGGTGGGGGGGCTTCTGCTTGTTTATCTCTATCTCCCAACAGGGTGCAGAGTCAGAGTTGATGGAGTAGGGTTTCCTCCTTGCTTCCATCATTGGGGAAACTCAACCATAACCACGGCTTATTATAGAATCACCAGGTGAAGTCTGAGGAGTCAGGTATGAAAAGGAATAAACACGGTTGTTATTGACACATGCATGTCCCAGTGTTGGGGCCTGCACTAGGTTTTCCCTGACAGCACACTTGGAAAAGTATTCTAGAAATGTGTGGTGTTGGGCACAGCTAGCACACATACCATGTGCTATCAGTTTGTCTTAGATTGGGGGCATACAGATGGATTAGGTGGGAAGACTATTGAAGAAAGGTAGAAATTCTCTATCCCTCTTCTTGTTTCTGAAACAATCAAATAAGTCATTTTTGCTCAGGGTGTAAAAATAAAAGAGGGAAAATTCTTTTTAGCAAGTAACATGTTACAATTCATTTGATGTTCCTATTACAAAATAAGCAGTTTGACTAAACAAAATCTGAGACTAGAGTAGCTTATGACTGTGCTTTTTTTCTTTTTACCTTATGTTGGCAGCTATTTTTAAAACACTGAAAACTCAAATAGTGTTTTTGTTTGAATTAACAAATTATTCTTCATATTTTGAAAAAGACATTTTTATTCCATTTATGGGTGCTTCAAACAGGAAGGAGATTTTGCAAGTGAACGGGGAAACAAAGAATGTTACATGGATCATTTATTTTCTAATAGTTGTATATGAGAAATGAAATTTGACTGTTGACTGTGGGTGGTGAGTGTTGCCATAGCAACCTATCCTTAGCCGAAACTGGAGGATGATCACAGTGACAAAGGTAAAAGTCAGGAAGCAGACTCGTCGAGATGTATTTTCAGGCAATATGAGATCAGAGATATTTTTGTTCAAGGTATGTGAGGGAAAGCAGTTCCGGGAGAGTCAAAGATCTCAGGTGAGAGGTGCAATGCCGCATTTGAGGTCAAGCACTTGATCATTATGGGATGTGGTCGGTTGGGTTCACACAGTGACAATTCTTGCATTAGGCAGCTGAGCAATACCAGCCGGACTGAGAAAGAATTCAGACTGTTTCTTATACTTCATCATAACAACAGGAGTGTCCACCGAAGTCACCATGTGCTTTCTTGGGTGCCTGACACAGATTATTCTTCGCAATCTCCACAAGAACACGAGGGGTTGGTAGTATTGTTCTCCCTCTTTATAGATGGAGCAACTGAGGCACAGGGAAGTTCAGTCACTTGCTTAAGGTCATGCAGCTCATAAGTGGCAAATAGGAATTAAACCCAGACAATAGGACTCTGTGCTCTTCTAACCTGTCATGCTGCCGCTGGCCGTGACAGAAGCAGCACAGTGTCGATGAGGGACACACAATCGTGTTTGTGAGAAGGTTCTACTTTCCATTTCCTCAGAACTTGAGTAGAGGGAGGATCCTAGTGGCAAAATCCTTGAGTGGAACAAATGGTAAGGTATTTGTCCTTACTGGAAATTTTAAAAAGAAAGAGAGTATAAGGAAGGGCTAGTAAGAGACTATTGGCTTGAAGCTATTCCAGCTCTTAAAATATATGTCAGTTGAACCCTTTCTACAGCGTTAAGGCAGAAAGAAGGTCTATGGTCAGGAGTAGCAGTGCCCTGGGCTCATGGTCATCCTCTAGGTGACAAGGGAAAACCATTTTTTAAAAGGCAAACTTTTTTTTAAAGATCTTATTTATTTATTTGTCAGAGAGAGCACAAGCATGCAGAGCAGGCAGAGGGAGAAGCAATCTCCCCACTGAGCAGGGAGCCCAATGTGGGGCTGGATCCCAGGACCCTGAGATTATGACCTGAGCCAAAGGCAGATGCTTAGCAACTGAGCCACCCAGAAGTCCCCAAAAGCAAACCTTTTTAACCCCTTTGTGCTTCAGTTTCCTTATCTTTCAAAAATGACAACAACTGGCCAGTTTTGTTGCTAAGGTGTTGTGAAAATCCAATGATGCAATGAATGTGAAAATGGCTCATAAACACAAGAGGACAAAACAAACAGAAAGGGAGTATTATTAGGGTTGATGACAACCAGCGTTATTTACAGTTTTTCTTAGCCTTGATCATCAGTGTATATGTATTTGCTTGTCTAGGGAGGATGTGAGGCTGGAATCTGGTTTTCAAAGGCAAATAGCTCTGGCTGGAATGTTATTCAGACAAAGTAGAGAGAAAGGAGTCTGTTTTAAAATGGCTTTGTACAGTTTGTAGCTTTTATAATAAAAGCCCACAGGCACTGACAGCTCCCCACTTGCCAGGCACTGTTCTAAGCACTTTTTGCCTGCGTTCATTCATTTTATTTTACACAATAGCCCTATTCACTAGGCATCCTTTCTATTTCCCTACCATTTATAAATGAGAACACTGGAGCAGCTAGGTAAGAAATAAATTCACTCAAGGTTGCAGGGATAGTAAGTTACAGATTCAGGTCTTGAAACCTGGCACTGGACTCTAAAGTCAATACTTTAACTTGCTGTTCGGTACTATCTCTTTATCACATAGTGTTACTATATTGAATATAGAGTGTAACATACCAGCACATGTGTGTGCAGATTATTTTAGTTATTTGTTTGTTTTCAGTCAAAAAAGAAAAGACTCGGGCACCTGGATGGCTCAGTGGGTTAAAGCCTCTGCCTTTGGCTCAGGTCTCAGGGTCCTGGGATGGAGGCCAGCATCCAGCTCTCTGCTCAGCAGGGAGTCTGCTTTCTCCTCTCTCTCTGCCTGCCACTCTGCCTACTTGTGATCTCTCTCTGTCAAATAAATAAATAAAATCTTTAAAAAAAGAAAGAAAGAAAAGACCCTTCTAAACTACCTGGATGATATGATACATGTGTCTTAACTATTAAGAGAACTGGAGAACATTAACTTCTGATAAAATGCCAAATTTAAAAAATGTCAGTTATTTCACAGATGAACAGCTTTATGAAAAGGAGAGTAAAAGAGAAAGAGTTAATTTCTAGCCAAGATGCCCACATTATGCTATCATTCACTCACCTCTATGAGGCAGCAGCTCTGGATATTAAATGCTCCCAGGAATAAAAGATGCGTGTGTTCGTATGCCTGCTTTCTGGGGGCTTTTAGTCTAAATGTGGAGCTAAGACGTGTGCATGGTAGGAAAAGGTAGGATACAAGAAGTTCAAATAAAATGCTGAAGGCCTTCAAAGGAGTATCAGAACTTCTGCTGTGGTTGGGGATAGGGCATGGCCATGACTTGGCTTTCCCTTCCCTTTTGGTTACAAGTAACATTCTTATTTGTCCCATTATGTAGTCCTTTAACTGTCTCAATATGTTACAGGTTACTAACTTACTCATAGGTTCTGCCTATGTTTCACAAGACCTATTTCCTCATTATCCATACTTAGCATAGGCTGTGAGTTTTGCCTGCATGTCAAAAACTACCAACTTACTATCTATGCTTAACACTTCTTATGCATTTCATCCATCTTCTTTTGTAGTTTTTATAGCAGAATTGAATATGCTCAAATGATATAGCAAACTTCTATGAGGTGTGAGGTGACATGATCTGTCTTCAGTGCTTACATAAAGTTCAAAGCAACAGAATGTGAGACTGGAGAGAATGGAGTTAAGGATAAAACCTAGGGTGATTCCCTTAGATAGCCAAAAAGAGAAGGGAGCAATTCAGGGTGTAGGGAGGTATGAAAGCTAAGTTACTTTCTTTCCAATGTATCATGGAAGCCAAAAGAAGAGTTTCAAATTGTGAAGATGCAGAAAATGTGAAATTAGGGAATCAAATGAAAAGGGTCCCCCTGGAGATACTGGTAAGAAATGAAATCCTTTCCAGAAGACAAAAATCTCTGCAGAGGCTTTGGCTATATCCTGGCTCTTGGGGAATAGTGGCAATAAGCACAGAGTAGTAGAAGTTAGGAGTATTGACTTGGGATGACCAGACACCCATAACATGGAAATTAAATGCACAGGTATTGAATCCATTGGATCAGGTCCCAGCTAATGATCTGACCTTGGACAATTTATTTAACTTCCCAATTTCCTCAACTGTAAAATAGAATTAATAATAGTACTCCCAGGGCTATAATAAACTGAGATAATCACACAATAAGGACCTAATAAATTATACCTATAATTTCTGAGAAAAACATTAAGAATATAGGAGAAATTTTTTTTAAGAACAAAGTGAGGGCTCCTCTACAGGTCACAGACCTGAGGTTAAAAGAATATAAGTTGAGAGCACGGAGGAAAAGATCTGGATTGAATGTGGGGAAAGGTGATGGTAGGGGTTTGAAAGACTTCATCTGAAGCTGGATCTTTGGTGGGCTTCTCTTACCTGCCACATACATGATGCCATCAATCTATAACCCTAGAACAAGATGACTAGATTGAATACTTTTCTTCTTACCAGAAGTTACACCTTTGGGACAGTACCAGGGACTGCTTTATATGTGATCCAGATTTATGATGAATCTCTTCTTTAATAATAAAGGGGATAGTAAGGGGGATTCACAATCATTTGGACATTATTTTAATCCTGGGAGGTAGAAATCAGTCTAGTAGCAGTTTTTTTTTTCAGGTATTGTAATATTTTTATTAAGGAAAAAAAAAAGGGAGAAATAAGTTAATTCACAGAATCTTCTTGTTAAATATCATTTGAATAAAAATTCATCTCTAAAAATTATCTATAAGCTAATGCACAAAGGTAAAATCATTTGTAGTTTAATCAAAATAGCTCATTTGTGAATGCCTAAAAAAATCTTAAGGTCATAGACCCATTGATTCCTTTGGAAGCCTAGAATGAAGCTTAATCTTGACTTAAAATTCATTTCCATTCTCTCCCACCAGGTTTCTATCCACCCATTATAATTCAGTCTTGATTGGCTTAGTCATGTGAGGTAGATGGATGACAACAAGATATCGACGCAGATGCAGTGAACTGAAGGGAATGGGCATGTTTAAGATAATGCAAAAACACTCTGAGGGCTCAATTACTGAAACACATTTGAATGCACGGAAGAAATTTGCATATTGTTAGCAGGTCAAGGAAACTACTGACCTGGAGGAATGGCACTTCAACAAGGACATCTTGTTTTCCAGGATGAAGGTGACAAAGACACAAGTTACACCAGAGAAAAACTTCTAATTGCAACATATGTAGTTGAAAACTTGATTCTTTCTAGAAGTACCATAGTTAAGATAACTTAAAGATAAGTAAGAGCTTCCTAACTATATGCCCTGCTATTTGTGAAGGAGAAAATGCACAAAAAGACCCCTACAATCATCAATATACAAATAATTTAGTGAAAGTATAATTCAGCAGCCACAGAATGAATACTCTTAGAGTAAATATTTCCTTTATCCATTTTCCATTTGGATATATATATCCTAAATATTTATATTTGAAAATATTTGGGAATGTATAAACACAAGTCGTATCATGTACCCTGAAATATCTGATTAAATAAAGAAGATACACTACATCTTCCTTAATTTGTATTTTGCCTTGCTTTTACAAAATGGGAGATAGTTTCAGGGTGCCTGGGTGGCTCAGTCTGGTAAGCACCTGACTTGATTTTGGGTCAAGTCATGATCTCAGGGTCAGGAGATGTTGCCCCTTGGGCTCCACCTTGCTAAGCTTGGAGCCTGCTTAAGAAAATCTCTCTCTCTCAACCTCTGCTTCCTAGGCTTCTCCATCCACCACTCCCTCCACATCATTAAATGTTCCCTCTCTCAGTGTGTCTCTCTCTGTCAAATAAATAAATAAAACCTTAAGAAAAAAAAAAAAAAGGCTCGGGGTGCCTGGGTGGCTCAGTTGGTTAAGCAACTGCCTTCAGCTCAGGTCATGATCCCGGAGAACCAGGATTCCTGGAGAACCAGGATCGAGCCCCGCATCGGGCTCCCTGCTCAGCGGGAAGCCTGCTTCTCCCTCTCTCACTCCCCCTGCTGTGTTCCCTCTCTCACTGTGTTTCTCTCTGTCAAAAAATTAATAAAATCTTTAAAAAAAAAAAGGGAAAAAAAGGCTCTTTGTCTCCCTCTCCATCCACCCCGCCTGCTCCCCCTCCTTCCCTCTCAAAAAAACAGTGGGGTGTGGGGGAGGTAGTTTAACTTGTGGAAAATGGAAGTACTTCCTGGAAGCGATAAACAATCTTCTTTAACCTAAGAATGAAGAATAATGTTTTTCGATATAATTTCAGTAGTGTCATTTATATCCGAATGATAAATATGCAAATTACGTTGACCTGTTATTGTTATTTCCCCCTTTAAAGTGGCTGAATTTCCCAAATCAAGTTATTTCTTGAAGCAAAGATATGATTTGACAACATAACATGAAGAGGGAATGGAATTGATTATTGGACACCAAAATTTCTCTGGAAAATCTGGATAATATATGGGGATCACATCTTTTCCTTTTAATTTTCTATTTTTATCTAGTTAGTGCACATGATTTAGCATCACACAGTATAACAAGGCTTGGTACTAAAACAGTCCTCCCCTGACCACCGCTCCTATTTGCCACTCCCCAGCCCTCACTTATTTGTCTTTTGAAATTGACCTCTGCATCTATCTTTCTTTTTTTCATCCCCCACCCTCACTCCCTCCTTTTCTTTCTTTCTCTCTCTCTCATTCTTTCTCTTTCTCTCTCTCTCTTTCTATCTTTTGATAGAGCCAGAGAGCACGCATGCGAGTGTGGGGGAGGAGCAGAGGGAGAAAGAGAATCATAAGCAGACTCCACATCCAGCAGGGAGCCCAAGGTGGGCTCTATTTTACAACCCTGAGATCATGATCTGAGCCAAAATCAAGAGTCTGACGCTTAAACCACTGAGCCATCCAGATGTCCTGACCTCCACATCATTAAATATCATGTTTAAGTAAAGATGCGGGGCTCGATCCCAGGACCCTGGTATTATGACCTGAGCCGAAGGCAGCTGCATAACTAACTGAGCCACCCAGACACCCCTGGGCTTAATTCTTTGTCAATCACCACCACCCTCATGCATACTTCCCTGATTTGAATTTGCCAAAATAGTTTTATTTTTTTAAATAAACTTTTAATTTAGAATTATTTTATTTTAATTTTTTTAAAGATTTTATTTATTAATCTGTGTATGTGAGAGAGAGAGGGAACACAAGCAGGGCCAGTGGGAGAGGGAGAAGCAGGCTTCCCATTGGATCAGGGAGCCTGGTGGGGGGCTTAATCCCAGGACCCCGGGACCACAACCTGAGCTGAAGACAGATGCTTAATGACTGAGGCACTCAGGTTCCCCTAAAATAATTTTAGATTTTCAAAAAGTTACAAGGATAGTGCAGGAAGTTTGACCATACCTTGCACCTAGTTTCCCATATTGTTAAACCTCCTCTTCATTCATTAAATACACTGGTGTCCCATCCTTTCCTTCTTGAAGAGGTCTCTTAGATCTTCAGCCTGCTACAATTCAGGTTCATCTCTGAGGCTGCTGGAGCTCTGCAGTCTTGGAAACTGCATTTACTTTTGTCTCATGTTATTTCCTTGCTTCCTCAACCCTTTATCTCTATCTCTCTGGCTGTTTCTCTCTTTCTCTCTCTTGTTTTTGTTTATTTCCTCCCTCATTTTCTTTTTTTTCTTGTTTTGTTTTGTTTTTTTTAAAAGATTTTACTTATTTATTTGACAGAGAGAAACACAGCTAGAGAGGGAACACAAGTGGGGGGAGTGAGAGAGGGAGAAGCAGGCTTCCCACTGAGCAGCGAGCCCGATGCGGGGCTTGATCCGAGCACCCCGGGATCACGACCTGAGCCCAAGGCAGAGGCTTAACAACTGAGCCACCCAGGTGCCTAGCTCCCTCATTTTCATGGAGCAAAACCTCCAAGGAGACTTCCATGTCTGATAATGACTTTATTTGACTGTTGTGTTTAGTGGATATTTGTTCGGTCGGGAATTTTAGAAAACGATAATTTTTCCTTAGTATTGTGTGGCATTGGTTGACTGATTTCTATGTTCCTCTGTTGTCCTTGTGCTAGCCAAGCCATTCTGCTTCATGTCCAAGCCAGTCTTCTTAAATTCTTTTATGAAACCTGTTTTCTTCTTCCTTGATACTTTAAAAATCTTCTTTGTCCCCAAGTTATCTTTGAAAACTTCTGCTTTGTTCTCTAAATATTATAGGACTCTTGTCTGCTCTTTGAGATTTAAGGACAATGCCCTAATAGTGTATTGAAAGCTCTGTGTAAGTAGGCAGTTTATTGTCTGAGGGCCTTTCTGTTATAGAACCTCCAGCAACAGCCCGAATTCCATGCTCTTTCCTCTTGGCTCTTAGACTAGACTCTGAGGGTCCTCAGAGAGGATGCTTCTAATCTCCTGCCTGCAGGGCCAAAGCCTGACTGCTCACGCCCTATTGTAATATCCAGTCATTCACTCTAGAGATGGCATATTTATATTTTGCAGAGACTAACACTCCTGAGAACCCCTGAGAATCTGCTTTTTTAAAGGACTTCCCGTTATAAATTAGTTTTTAGGCCCAATCTTCCCTTTAGCGGTTAGTGGCATCATTAATTTGACTCTTTTGAGATTTCTTCAGTATAAATTTAAGTTGTAGCTCAGATGCCCACTGCCAATTTAGGATTTAATTTTCTAATTCATCTACTTGTCAGTTCCCCCAAATTTGTCACCAATGTACTCTATCCAGTTATTTCTATCCTTGTTATGTTTCTTTATTTTTAAAAATGTTATTTTATTTATTCATTTGAGAGAGAGAGAGAGCCCAAGCAGGGGGGAGGGGCAGAGAGAGAGGAAGACACAGGTTTCCTGCTGAGCATGACATGGGGCATGATCCCAGAACCTGAAGATCATGACCTGAGCCAAAGGAAGATGCTAATGTAATCATCTGGACCACCCAGGTGCCACTTGTTTTGCTTCTTTAAAAAAAATCTCATTATTGTTGTGACTGTGATTTGAGCAAGGAATAGAAGCTAGTGCATATGGTCAAGCCACCACTTTGACAGGTGTAACCCAGTCATTAACCTAAACAGAGAAAATATATTAGAAACGGGCAGGGGAGGGGGGAATCAC
>PITA01006224.1:0-16465 GCA_004023965.1 Spilogale gracilis
ACCAGTCCCAACCTGCCTCAAGCCATTTGCACTTGCTGGTCCCTCTCCCCCAGAATGTTCTTTCTCGAGCTCAGCTCCATCCAATACAACCACTTCTGTGATGATGAAAACGTTCTCTATTTGCCTGGTCCAATATGGTAGGTACTAGCTATTCGTTGGCTATTGACTACTTGAAATGTGGCTAGTGTGACTGAAGAACTAAGTTTTAAATTTTGTTTAATTAACTTAAGTAGCTATGTGTGGCCAGCTGCCACCACATTGGACAGTGCAGCTTAACTCTTTACTTGAGCAGCTAGTTTTCATCGCTCCGCACAAATGTTGCCTCCACAGGGAGGCCATCCCCTGGCCACCGTGCCTAAGCAGCCTCCTCACCCCATATTCCCTTGTCTCCCCCTCTCAGTACCTGGAGTGATTTCTCCGCTCTAGAATGGAATGTCTTCAAGGATAGAAAAGTCATCTCATCTTATTCCCTGCTGCCTCCCAAGTACCCAGAACAGGGCCCAGCACAGAAGAGGCACTGCAAATATGTGCTAGGCCAATCAGTGAATGAGTCCATTCACCTGGCCAAAGTGCTTCCCTGATGGAACAGAAAAAGAGGGAAATCCATGCATCTTGGGGAGTCAATTGCTTTCATCAGAATCTGACCCACAGAACCATGTCCCACAGATCATCCCCAGCATCTAGTTCTGTGTTCAAATGGTAAGGAGGTGAGGGAGCTTCCAAACCAGTATCACAAGGTTGGAGACTTGGAGGCCATGGCCTTGGGATCCTCAAGGAACAGACATGAAGCTCCTCTCACAGAAGGGGAGAGTCACCTCTGAGCAAGTGGCTGCAACCCAGAAGACCCACAAGATTCGTGTCAGCCCTAGAGGGAGGGAACTATGTCACCTGCAGGACATAGGGCTCTGAGGGAGACAGCCGGGATCCCTGACCCGTTGGGTATTCACCTCCTTCTGGAAGAGACAGACACATCAATAGTATTATGATGATGCATTAGCTCTGGGACCCCATGAAGGGGCCTGTACCTGTGCTGAGGGCACAAAACAAGACACCGTGCTCAGCCTGGGGTACTCAGGGAAGGCGTCCTGGAGGAAGGGCTACGTTGGATCTTGAAAGCAAATAGGATAGTTAGAACTGTCATGATGCTGGGAATAGGACTGACAAGGAGTTGGGGAATGGCTATTCCAGGCAGGAAGAATAGCAAGAGCAAAGACATAGGCAGGAAATGGCAAACTGTTTACCGAGAACTGTAATTTCTTTGGTTTTGTTGGCATGTAAAGAGTGAGGCTTAGAGGACAAGAAACAAGACTGGAGTAATGGGTGGAGGGTGAAATTGTGCTCATATAGGGCCTGACTACCCCAAACCTGAGGTGTGACTTTTAAGGCAGTGGGCAAGAGGCTCTGAAGAAGGATGACGTCACCATCTTCTTTTTAATGATTTTCATGATCTTAGAGATGTAGTAGGGGTGAAGAGACTGGAAACGGCCTAATACACGATGTAGGATGGGGTCAGAACACCGCCCGATGGCCTCAAGGGGCCAAAAGTGATATGGCTGCCAGTAGTACAACACAGTCATGTTCTTGGGACTGACTTTACCACCTAATGCATGTGCACACGCGTATCCGCACACACGCGTGCACACATGAAACTACACACACTTGTGGGGTCCTGAGCCCAAGGCCTACGGTACAGCAATGATAATCAACCATGGCAAGATATGCCATCTGGGAAGGTCGGGAAAGATGGCCAAGTCATTCCTGCAATTCTCAAGGAACCGTTTCTTAGTCTGGTCAAACATGCTTGCTTTAGAATGAAATCCAGCAAACATTGATTTAGCACCTACTGTGTGCAAGGTGCTCTCACAAACAGGACCTCCTTTAATAATCACAGCAAACACATCTCTTAACAAGATTCAAGATCCTTTATATTGTCCACACAGCTGCATAGAAATTGCTTTCCTATTTGAATTATTTTGTATCTTCATTAGATTCAAATGTACAGAGCATACAAATAGTTTTTTAAAAATCAAATGGCTGTGTAAGGGTTCAACTGTCAAACAGTTGTCCCACTCCTTTCTGTTCCTTAGTTTAAACCACTTTCAAATCTTTTTAGTTATTTCTTATGGTATTTGCCAAAATGCTCCAGAGAAGATGTTCACCTTATGTAACTATCAGTTTTAGATAGTCCCCACTGACTTCCCCTCTGCTTGCCCTCCCAGCACTTGTTAATTACTTCACAAATGGGAGTTAATTACTCTTCACTGTTTATATTATTAGGGTCATGTAAATTTCATACACTGCTGACCTCAGAAGTACATTATATTTTGTCCAATTTTATGCCTTTTCTCTGGAGTTAGTAATTACCTCATTTTCCCTAATGAGGTGTTTCCTTAAAAACACCAAGAATTATGGTGTTTCACGTACAAATCGCTAACTCTTCCCACAAATTCATAAGGTCTGCAAAACCTCCCGATACCATTTTCTGAAAAGTTGAAATCACCAAAAAGTTGATCAGCTCCATTGTGTCCCTTTGTCCTGTTCCGGTCTTCCTGGGTGATCACTAGACTCCAGCGGGTACTCTCTGAACTGGGATCCTCAGTTTTCTGCATGTCTTCTGCTTTTGTTATTTACTCCCTCATTTTTCTGGAGCATATCTTTCAGTACCTATGTCTCTCCTCTCCCCACATTCTCTTAAATTTTGTTCTTTCTATTCAAGTTATATAGGCATATAATTTAAATTGCTTCATAGTCCTATGGATTTTACAGAACACAAGGGTCCCTTAATCCTATCCCCTCACCCCACTTCCCTCCAATTCTTTCCTCATTTACTCTTATTTCAGTGGGCCACCACCTCTAGTTGCTTCCTGAAAACTTGTATGTCTGATGTCATTAGTCTACCCTTACCTTCGACTTAGAGTTTGTCTGGATACAAAGCTGTGGTTCTAACATCTTTTTCCTCCAGACTATCCAAAGCATGGGCCCCGCTGTCTTCCAGCTGTCAGTGTGACTGTGGTCAAGTCGAAACCCATTCTTATTCTGATCTTTGCACGTAATCTATTCTTCCCCTCTGGAAGCTTATAGGATCTTCTCTTTGCCACCAATAAAATTTTTTAGTAAACCTTTAGAAGATGGAAAGCAGACACATAAGGGGGGGGGCACAACATTTTGCAGGCCTGGAAAAAACAGGACCCTAGCCAAGTGACTCATTTAAAAGACAATAAAAGACTCAGGAATGTTTTGAAATTCTGAAAACAGGCCAGTCCTCCTTATTTTAGCCATAGATCTCCCCTTCAGCGTGGTGCCAAAAATTGTTCCAATTCTCTCCTCTCCTGCTATCCTGGTACATGTAGATTGGTGCCTTTTAAAAAGCTCTTTAAGGGGCGCCTGGGTGGCTCAGTGGGGTAAGCGGCTGCCTTCAGCTCAGGTCATGATGTCAGGGGCCTGGGATGGAGCTTTGCCTTGGGCTCCCTGCTCAGCGGGGAGTCTGCTTCTCCCTCTACCCCTACCAGCCCCCCCCACCCACAGGTGCAAGCTCGATCTCTCTCAAATAAATAATAAAAATCTTAAACAAACAAACAAAAAAAGCTCCGTTAAGTGAAATAAGCCAGAAACAAAAGGACAAACACTGTAAGATTCCATTACACAAGTTACCTGGAGCAGTTAAATCCATAAAGACAGAAAGTGGAAGGGTGCTTGTTGGGGGCTGGAGGGAGGAAGGAAAGAATGAGGAGTTGGTGCTCACTGGGTACAGAGTTTTGGTTTGGGAAGATGAAAAAGCTCTGGAGAAGAATGGTGATGATGGTCATACAACTTAATACTACCAAACTATCTACGTTAAAATGGTAAGTTTTATATTATGTACATTTTACCACAATGAAACAAAACCAAACCTCCTTTTCATCACTTTCAGGAGGTTTTGTTTGGTAGGGAGCAAAAGCAGGTGTGTGTCTCCAATCACTACCTTTACATGGAAGTCTTTCGCAGACAGGATTTTTTTTTCCTTTAATTCTATCGGCCAGATCAGTTGTTCTAAACTTTCAGGTATATAAGAAATTTTGTAAAAGGCTGCAGACAAAGCCACATGTTGTTGGCATTTACTATACTTCACATATGATTTCAAGAGTGTTTCTTTCTCTACCTGAAAGCCCTACCCTCCCATGGTAAGTTGCTACCCTGGGCTATATTAACAAAAATGTAAAACTAAGAGCCACAGAAGTGATATTCTGAACTAGACACGGGTTCCTTTCTTGATTCCACAGATTAAGAAGATTTAGGTTAGTAGTGAAGGGCTTTACTTATCAACAGAAATACAGATGGAGGAATTACAACCTGTTGAAGAAGGCGGGGTGGGTTGGGGGGTAAGAACTGAGCGTGATGACAGATCTTCAATTCTCTCCTATTTGAAGGGCTATCCAGGAAGGAACTGCCCAGATTCTGTGAAACTCCCATGAGGAACAAAGCTCCAAAAGGGAAGTCAGTGTGAAAGATTCTAGTTCAGGAGAAGGGAGAATTTTCTGTCACTTGGACCCTGCCCAAACATAGAGGGGCCCACCATTGGGCAGTGAGACTCAGGCTGCTGGCAGGAGGAGCACTTGGGAAAAGGGTGCTGGAGCCCGAACTAGCTGACCTCTTTTTACAAGCTGTTTCAGTCCTGGGATTGTCTATGAAAGGTTCATGTCCACAAAACATTAGCCCAAGCAGTAAACAAAATGCTGGTCCTTGCCAAGCCCAAGAATTAATGTGCTGTGCTCTATTTTAAGACCACAATCCGCCAAGAAAAACAGGCTCTTAAGAAAAAGAAATGCATGATTATAGGCAACACACAAACCACGAGTCTCATCCCACCCCTGCCTTTCCCAAATTTCTCTTTTGAACAATGTGAATTCCAAAACACAAGCAACAATAATTCTCAGTGAAATGCTCTGGTGCGAGTTGTGATTTTTCTCCCTCCCCAAGAAAGCGACCTTCCGGGTTCATCGCTTTGCATGAAGAAGGAAACGTTCAACTTGAACTAACCTGATTGATTTTCCAAAATATGCTTTTTTTTAGAAGACTTTGGGAAACTAAGCAAATAGAGAAGAATTGCCTTCTTTTATTAAAATGTGTACATTCTTCCTGTAAGGGTCCCAGAGCAGTAACTGCATAATACCAGGTTCAAGCAGTTCTTCTATTTATTGTATTTACTTTAAAGACACATTCTTCATTCAGTCTCTGGAAAGACACAAAATACTTTCACCCCAATCACAGATTCTTGAATTTCTGTTCACTGGTTTCCTGAGAAGCTCAAAACACTTTAAATATTTGGCTTATCCAGTTCCTTCTATATGACCAGTGGGTACTGCTTTTATAGACAAAGAAATTAAAAAAAAAATCACTGGGAATGACAACACTTTGGGATGGGCTCCCCGTATCTAATCACAACCCCTGCATGTACCATGCAGACTTTCTACACCATGCTTCCCACCTCTCAGCCTGTCTGCCATCACTCCTCTATGATTTTGATCATCTCATATTACCAACCTTACGGGTAACTTCTTTTGAATCTTGCAAATGGTATAGAACACAGAGATGAAAACTGATGGAATGTATTATTTTCTCCTCCCCAGTTTTCTTCCTCTTAGGAAAACAGAAGACCCTGGAGAGCTTATCTAGCAATTTCCATGACTACCACTGGTTTCCGGTCTAGGATGCAGCCTTCAAGTTACCAGCATGTTAACATGGTGATGGGTTACACGCTTATATCCCCGGGGCTACCTAGCACAGTGCCTCGCACAAAGTAGATGTCAAATGCGTGTTCACAAAACCTGATGCAGAGAGAGGGAACAAAGATACTTTTTTAAATAAGGAGGCCTCACACTTCAAGGTCGATATCCTCTCCTAGTAAGCAGCAAGTACACAGTGAGATGTATAGCAGTGCTGTGCCCCCTTCTAGAGATGACTGAGCTGCTCTGTTCATCGCACTGACTTCTTCCCCAAGTCTTTTCCATACTATTCCCTGTAGAATAGCCCAGGGAGACTAACGATTCACCTAACAGCTCAGCTTCGAGATGAAATGAGCTATGTGAGTGACCTCACTCCTCACTATACACCAGAAAAGTATACCTACTTCTTTTCAGATGAAATGTTGACTATTGCTAGGAGAGTCTGAGGCACTTCACCAAGTTTTCTAAGTGGAGAATAATAATTCTTGGAAGGCTAATATAGAGCAACCACTGAGGGCATCACACATCTTTATTCAGCCAATGTTGAAATACCCAAGGTAATACTTCAAATTAACTACACAAGTTTCCTAAAATCAGTTGTCATGTGGGTTTGCTATTATGGGACACCCTCATGGACAAAGCACAGCTGGTCAGGTACATAATGCACCACAGAGCTTGGCCTGAGGGTCAGGAGGCCGCCGCCGCCATTTTGCACACCACGAGAAATATTCTTGGAGCAAACGCCCCATGCGTAGTATCCACAGGCTGGTTCTTTTCTAGATTATGAAGGCTGGTTGTTTATTTTGAAA
This sequence comes from Spilogale gracilis, assembly GCA_004023965.1. NCBI lineage: Eukaryota > Metazoa > Chordata > Mammalia > Carnivora > Mephitidae > Spilogale > Spilogale gracilis. The sequence goes on from PITA01006224.1 coordinate 6,512, forward strand.
AAACAGATGTGTCCTCAGCCATTATTTTTTTAAATAATTTGAGTCAACAGTAGTACAAAAGTGCAAAGGAGATGACTTTCTAATTAAAACAAAAGCTGGCTAAATCCCCAAAGAGAGTCTTTTTTGAAAATTACCCTCTGTGTGAGAGAATAAAAATAAAATAACAAATGGGTACATGAGAAACACTAAAAATATCTGAAAGTGTTTTTTTGATCTACTTTTGGGGATAGAAGCTTTTTTCCCAATCTTCTTTAAATATCGTTTCAGAAGGATGTGAAACAAAAACAAAATAAAAAATTCATGGGTGCTAAAAAGAAGTGATCCTTTTTGTAAAATAAAGGCTATGTAATTGGAGGAAAACACAGACTGAGAGAAGAAGCTCTCCTGTATTCAGCAAGCAGTGACCACGGACCTACTATGTGCCAGCCCTAAGCTACTGGAGTATTCTTCACTATGTCTAAAAACTCAAAAGAAGTCTCTGTGTGGCCACTGCAATGACATGCACATGCCCCCTCCCAGAAACGCACTGATGGTCTAAACCACTAGCTGCTAAGGAGAGCCCAGACAGGAGCCAAATCTAGTGGCCACTGGTTCTCACGCATAGGGTCCTACTAGAACCAAGCCACGTCTGTTGGTTTAACACATTGTCTAAGGTTATTTTCACGTTCCAACAGCAGAGTCAAGTAATTGCAACAGATGTCTTGGGCCTGCAGAGCCTAAAATATTAACTGTTTGCTCTTTATAAGAAACGTTTGCTGATGCCTGGCTTATATCAAGACATGTTTGTAAGAGAACCCTGGGATTTATGCAACATTTGCCTGAGTAGCTTTGGATTTCCAGGTACAGAGTTATGAAAGAGGCAGCAGACCACAGGGAAGGAGCTCTGACCTGGGAGGCAGGGAATAGAGACGAACGTTCCACCTCGCCGTGTACTGGAAGCATGAACTGTGCGGATCACAGACCCTCTCTGAGCGTGGGCTTGCTCTTCCATCAGACAGAGGCACTGACCCCTGGCCTGCCTACCTCCCAAGAGGGGACAGTGATTTGGGCCACAGCAAAGCACAGCCTCAAAGCGAAAGGATCGTTAATGATCATTATGAAAGCTAACGCCAAATTCGTGCTCAGAATGTGCCAAGTGTGGTGCTATATACTATCTCATCTTGTCCCTACACCACCCTATTTGATGGGTACCATGATGATTCTCCTTTTACAGATAAAGGAACCAAGGCTCAGAAAGGTTAAGGGATGTGCCCACCATCATATAGCAAGGAAATAGCTGAGACTCGAGGGCTTATGCTATTAACTATTAAGGGCACTGATTCTCTGAACTATAGTCCACTGAGTGGTATCTACCAAATCTATCCACTTCATTGAACAAAGGCCACCTGGAATCTTTTCTGAGACAAGTGCCACGTCCGAGCACCCGCAGGGTATGGCCTGTGTGGCAGCTTTACTCATGTGCTAGAGGTTAAGCATTGCCTCGTAAAATAAACATTTAAAGCTTTATGTATTCAGGCAGTGAAAGAAAGCCCCCAAGCAATGATAGGGTCAGTAATCTTACCTTGGTGGGTGCCAGGGTCCATTTCAAATTAGTAGGTAACTGACAAAAACTGCCTTGCCTGCACGATTCAGGGGGGCTATCTCATCTCCCAGACACTTGTGACCACCTATGTACATGTAAGTTGAGACCCTGCATTTCTGCTTAACAAAGCACATGTAACAAAGCTATCAGGGGAAACTTAAAACTAGTAACAACATAGAATGTATTCCATAGCTCTCTATTTTATATTCCTGGATTTCAAACATGGAGCTTAATTTGGCAACTTGTTTTATACCCTTCTACAAAGCAATGGAAGTCTGTCTCAGGAGTCTTCAAACCATGCCAATTTACCCATTATTTTCATTTCCAGGATTCTATTAGATTGAAATAATCAGGAGTGCTTACAAAAATGTAAGTGTAAGGATGCTCACTGCAATATTGCTATTTACAAAGGCAAACATCTGGAAGTTACCAACCCATCCAGCATAAACTATTATCTAAGTAATTTCCGTGAAATATCTTACAGCTATTAAGAGCCATGTAGGAAATAGACTAATCTACACCGAGGGTCAATGCCTGTCTGTACTCCTCACAAATGTCAGTGTCAAGGAAACAGCTAAGAATCTCTTCCATATTAAAGGAGGCTGAGAAGACATGCCATCCAATGATCCTGGACTGGATCCTAGTTTGGGGTTAAAAAAATGGCTATAAAGTGCATTTTGAAGAAAGTTGCAAAATTTCAAAATGTAGTTTATAGTAAACATTAGTACCATATGCCAAATCTCCTGAATTTAAAAACTTTATTATGACTATACAAAATAATCTGAAGGGGCATGATGACTGCAACTTGTTTTTAAATGGTTCAGAAAAGACAATTGTATTAAAATTATATATAATATATAATGTATTTAATATACATATATTTACAAAATCATATATATATGAATATGAAGAGAAAGAGAAAGCTACTATGGAAAATGCTAACAACTGAAGAAGGGAACACAAAAATTATTTGTACTATTCTTGCAATTTTTTTTGTGAGTTTAAAAGTATGTTAAAACGGAAAGCTAAAAAATACTTAAATCTTGTGACCTGGGAAAATGCTTTGCTAAAATGAGTAAAAACAGGGGTGCTTGGGTGGCTTAGTTAAGTGTCTGCCTTCGGCTCAGGTCATGATCCCAGGGTCCTGTGACTTAGTCCCACATGGGGCTCCCTACTCAGCGGAAGTCTGCTTCTTCCTTTGCCTCTGCCCCTCCCCCCTTCCTGTTCTTTCTCAAATAAATAAAATCTTTAAAAATAAATAAATAAAATAAAATGAGGAAAAACATTAGGATGCAAAACTATACATTCCGCATGATGTCTCAAAAATGGAGCAGTTTAAAAAGGTATATTAGAAAGAAAAAAGCCTCAATATCACCAGGGGTATGTTGTTTCCGAGCCGTGAGATTCTTTTCTTTTTTTTAGATATATCTCTTTTTATTTTATTTTTTTTAAGATTTTATTTATTTATTTGACAGAAAGAAACACAGCCAAAGAAGGAACACAAGCAGGGGGACTGAGAGAGGGAGAAGCAGGCCTCCCGCCGAGCAGGAAGCCCGATGTGGGGCTCGATCCCGGGTCTCCAGGATCATGATGACCTGAGCCAAAAGCAGTCACTTAACCAACTGAGCCACCCAGGCGCCCCAATATATCTCTTTTTAAAAGAATAATTTATTTGCTCATTTTAGAGAGGGAGAGAGACAGAGAGAGAGGAAGAGGGCAGCAGGGAGGGCCAGAGGGATGCGGAGAGAGAGAATCTCAAGCAGACTACCAGCTGAGTGTGGTGCCTGATGCAGGGCTCGATCTCACAACCCTGAGATCACGACCTGAGCCAAGATCAAGAGTCTGATGCTCAACCGACTGAGACAGCCAGGCATCCCACTGAGTGGTGAGATTCTATTTGAACTTTATTTTCTCTGTATTATTTTGATGCTTTTTGTGTATCTACAGTTCTGAGAGTAAGTATATACTATTTCATAATCAGGAAAAAAATGAAATATTATGGGAAAGTCACACATTTTTATGAGTCACATAAACATTGGATTTAGTCTTCTAAAATTTGTATTGCACTAACTTAATACTTTGTATCACAGAAATTTGAAGATAAGCTTTCTAAACTCTAAAGAGATTTTATCCTGTTTACAACAGTAATATCACAATGGTAAATTTTACAACATATTTGAAATTATTTTTCCTTCAAACCTCAGAAGAACAGGGGCTGACTACAGGATTGGTGTGTGAAACTTTAGTTAGAATTTTTTCAGCATTGTCAAACTTACAGCCTAAATAATTGTCTCTGAATTAAAGAGCATTTAAAAATGCTCTAACAAAAAAAAAATAAAAAAAAATAAAAAAATAAAAAAAATAAAAATGCTCTAATGCTTCTAATTCATCTCTTACAATAATGTCTTTTACCTATTTCCACTCCTAAAACTCAGAATGCTACATGGTGTGTGTGTGTGTGTAATTTTTTTCTAAATCATTGGAGTCAGTTGCAGATATCATGCCCCATTATTTCTAATACTTCAATGTATATTTACTAAAAATAAGGATATTTTTCTACCTAACCACAGTAGAGCTTCAAAATCACAAAACTGACATCAATAGACTCCTACCACCTAAAACTACGGACCCCATTCAAATGTCAACATGTGTCCCAATGACGTTCTTACCAACAAATTGTTCCATCTAGGGTTCCACGTAGCATTTAAATTCTCATGTCTCTTTAATCTTTTTCAACTGGGGAAAGTTTTTTCTTTCTTTCTTTTTTTAAGATAGTTAGTTAGTTAGTTAGTTAGTTTATATATATAAGATATATATAAAAGCATGCCTGCACGCATGCACATGGAAGAGGAAGATGGAGAAGCAGGCACCATGCTGAGCGTGGAGCCTGGCGTAGGGCTCCATCTCATGACCTTAATATTATCACCTGAGATGAAACCAACTCAGCCATCTAGTCACCCCATTAATTTGGAGCACTTTCTTAGTCTTTCAGGACCTGGAAACATTTAAAGATTATTTTGTTGACTTTCAATTTGGGGTTATCCGATAGTTCCTATGGTTAGATTCAAGGTGAGCATTTTTGGAGGGATCTCGCAGCAGGGAGGCTGGGTTTTTCTCTTGTTCATCTTATCAAATGGCGCTCAGTGCCAATTTGTCCGATTACTGACGATGCTAACTTTAAATACTTGATTAAGGTGCTGGCTCCCAGCTTCCTCCACTGTCAAGTTACTGTTTTCCCTTTGCAATAAACACGGATTTTGTAGAGAGATACATTAAGCTATATAAATGTCCTGATAGGACAACAGAACAGTTAAAATCTTGATTCTGAATTGAAGCAGCCATCAATTCAGTCTCAAGAAAACAAACTAATACATCTTCATAATATATTTGTTACAGTTATGTTTAAGAAACATGGTATCCCTCGGGACGCCTGGGTGGCTCAGTTGGTTAAGCCACTGCCTTCGGCTCAGGTCATGATCCCGGAGACCCGGGATTGAGTCCCACATCGGGCTCCCTGCTCAGCGGGAGGCCTGCTTCTCCCTCTCTCACTCCCCCTGCTTGTGTTCCCTCTCTGGCTGTGTTTCTCTCTGTCAAATAAATAAAATCTTAAAAAAAAAAAAAAAAAAAAAAAAAAAAAAAAAAAAAAAAAAAAAAAAAAGAAACATGGTATCCCTGAAAAGATTTTTCATAACCTTCAGAACCCCTCTTGGGGGGGGGGGTGTCCCATAATATGGACACTGCAGTTTCAAAAGCAAATCTATTTTTATCTGTACAAGTGGCAGAAGTGATGACATATGGGTGTGTAACCCATAATCCCTGCGCAAACAATGCAAAATTGACATGATTTGCCATCAAGTTCTCTCCTTGGAAATGGTGTTGAAAATACACAGAGGTTTTGGCTCATCGGAACTTTCTTGTTTGTTCTTTTAACAAAAGTCTTTTAACTGAGATAAAACAACAAGCCAGGCTAACTGTGGCTCAAGTCTGTGGGTCACATACAAAGTGAGTCCTTGTAGAACAGCCTAATAAAAGCTGTGTCTGCTGTGGCAAATCTCCACCCAGGTCAGGAGGCTCACTGAAGTGTCCCAGATCTGAGGGCTTCCAGGAACTCCCTTGGGAGAACCACTTGTTACCTTTTTACTCAAGCTTTTGCCCCGAGAAGCTCTGTGATTTTCTGAAAAACACAGGACCAACAATGACGCCAGAGCAAGATAGAAATCTAGCATTCTGATGGGCTTGTGGGGTGAGATTTCAGGGCTCTGCAGTAGCGACACACTCTGTGCTTTAGAATTGATGATGAGGTTCTTATGAGAGCAATCAGAATCAGCTAGAACTTTCTCTTCTTGTCCCTGGCAAGCACAGCGTATAAAGCTTTCTGAAGGTGATCGTTCACAGTTTTTGTTGTACAAATTCCTAGGCCTGAGTAGAGTAGAGGTACTAAAAATAAACAGTGATGCATTTCTGCTCATTCTCATTGCCTCAGATTTCCATTTTCTAATAAAATATTCTCTTTGGAGGCCGAAAATGAGGTCGATGTGCAAAGTTAAGCAACAAAGGCGAGGGGAAGGCCAGCGAGGTGAGCCAGAGAAGGGGGGTCCATTTGGAAAGTCAGATCAAGGTGGACCTGGGGCAGAGCTGGGTACAGGGTCAATTGGTTAGTCAATTAAATAGAGCTGGTGGCTCCCAACATGGGTTACTGGGCGTGCTAGACCGGTTGCATTAGGAGGGCGAGAATCCCATGGATGGATTACACCTCTGGTGGTTCGCAGACCTCTAGAGGGTTTACATTCTACAAATCCTCCTCTCCCAAATAAGACTTTACTCCTGCACCCAAGGATGACTGTCCTCACTCTGAATCTCTCTCAAACCAGTGTCTCCTCCATCCTCATCCCAAATCCCTGCCTTCAAACGCTCGGGCCATTCTCAGACACCAGAGGATGCAAAACAAATCATTTCTCTAAGCTTTCCTTTGGTTTTTCCTGCTTTTCCACAAATGACATCACAGGCAAATTCTAGCATCTGCACAATGCTAGAGAGATACAAACTTAGCAGGGACAGTGTTTTGAGACTGCTGCTAGATCACGGACGACTCTGTTCTTGGCCATCAGCCAGGTGAGCCACAAGAGCTGCTCCAGAGGGAGCGCGCCATCTGGACAGGCACAGCAGACTGCAAGGCTGCAGGGTGTTTGGAGAGGTTCCATTTGCCCTCCGGCCAGTGCTCGGCATCGCTGTGTCCTCCAGGCGCTGCAGGAAGCGTGGTTTTGCAATGAGCCCTGCTTCTGCCCAGCCAGCAGCCTGGTCTGCAGCTGGACATCCCACCCGCTTCTCTCCCGGCTGGCGAGTAACTGTTTTTCGAGAAGCAAGAATTCACATGGTAAATTCCCAGAGCATAAGGTAAGTCTCAGACTTGAAAGGCTGCCGTGGAATCCTGCCCTCACAGAGGAGAAAAAGACAAAAGAGGAAGGATGGAAAAGGGAGCCAAAGAGAAGTCACATGAAAGGTCAGGGAAGAATAAACATGCCTCTTCCTTGTCCCCAGGGCCACCCCGGCTAGGGCCTCAGACCCCTGCAACCACCTCCGCTTCTAGTCTCCCGAGGTTACCCGGGGAAACTACATTAGACAACTTTCTAAAAGACGTTTTAGCCTTACTTAGATCTGGTTTTGTAAAAGGGTTTCTAAAGGCACGGTAGTGGACCCTTCCACATTACCTCTTACTGACAGTCCCTGCTGTAGAGAGGTAGTGACATTTATTTTTCCTCTTTTCCCATTTCTTCTACTTCCTGTTTTTACCTAGGTTGCAAGTCTCCTCAGACGACTAAAACTATGCAGATGAGTAAAACAGATGACACACATCTGCCATTTTAATGAAACAAGATAAATCTTGGAAATAGATGCCAAGAGATGTATGTCACTGCCAGGCATAAGATGCTGCTGGGTGAGTTAAGTTGTATATAAATGTCAGCTTCCTTTTTCTTAATCATTCAAAAGACCAAACAGAAAGGACTAGCCTATCACTTTAGGAAGTAGAAAATTGAGCTGAATTCTATGGAAAGTGATGAAGATTTGGGATTTTCTCATTTTGTCTCCCACTTCTTTATCCACCACCCTCATCCCATCTGCTCATGTCGATAGTTTGACTTTAATGAAATGTGGTTGGGGCGCCTGGGTGGCTCAGTTGGTTGGGCGACTGCCTTCGGCTCAGGTAATGGTCCCGGAGATCCGGGATCGGGTCCCACATAGGGCTCCCTCCTCGGTGGGCAGCCTGCTTCTCCGTCTCTCACTCCCCCTGCTTGTGTTCCCTCTCTCGCTGTGTTTCCCTCTGTCAAATAAATAAAATCTTTAAAAAAAAAATGTGGTTAAATTTCTACATTTTACCAACAGGTAAATGGGTGTTATGTTGGTTCAGAGACAATTTTTGGTAAGAAAAACTAGGAAAATCCAATAAAATGAAATAAAAATATGAACTAACAGTAACTCACCCTTTGGTCTTTCCCTACCATTTGTTCACTGTCTGTATAATCTAGAAATATATGAGGATATATATAGATATAAATAAATAACTAAATTTTCTACTTAGCAACCTTACAGACCTTGTATATTTAGAAATGAATCATCTGAAGCCCACAAGCATTTAATTAATAGTGCTGTGATGTCCAGAAGAGAGGTATTTCCCAAGTCACCCCAGGCTCTCATCACTCCATAATACTACTTCAGTTTAAGCAAACTGTAGAGATATCCTTTTAGCCAAAACTTACCCAAAGAGAAACTACAACAGTGCTACAAATCCTGAAAATACACCCATTTTCCAGGCATCAGTGAGGCAGGGCAGTTATTTCCCAAGAAAATTTTTAACCTAAAAATGATGGATCTTCCATGAAGGAAAATTAGACCCATGTGTGTCCAAGGGAGCAGTAACAGAATGGGAGAAAGTGAACTGAGCCAGGAACTGTCATCATCCAAAGGTGGAACGCATTCTGAAGGGACATAAGGGGAGGTGAAGCCCAAGGAAGTGGAAGGTTTTCAAAGTCAGAGAGATGCTACCATATTTAAGGAAGCGTGAAGTCATAGGTACGTTCCTCATTTCCTTGAGAAAAGGAAATAGTCATTTGGGATCAAACTATAATATCCGTAAAAATTATATTTTTATCTCCTATTACAGCTAGAATAGTTTATTTACTTAGTGCCTATCAGACTTCATATTTTAGGTTAAGCTGTATGAAATTCCCAACATTTGATTTTAATCTATAAAAATGGCTATTTCAGATGGATTTAACTTAATTCATTACCTCTAATGTCTAATTCCCACCATTCCCAGATGGATATTATTATTCCCATTTACAGATAAAGAAACATATAAAGAAGAGTAATGTTCCCCAAGGTACCAAGAGGTGCCAGATTCCCACCCTGGGTCTTGCAGACCCCGGACCCGAGGGTCAGGAGGATCCCTCTCAATAGCATAGCCTGGAGTTGTGGGTGTTCGTTCAGGTAGCTAAAGATGCATTTAATGGAATATGGACCTTAAGTCATCTCATTTAGTCTATTAAGTTTGAAACCTATTTTATACCACTAGCCAGCTTATCATATTGACCAAATTACCTCATCGTACTTATCTAGTCTTCTCATCTGTAAAAAGGAGATGACTGGGCAAAAGTGTTGATTAGGTCCTTTTTCATTTTCTTAAATTTGAATGATATTTACAAATATAATAACTAGAATTTTTAGTTTTTTAAAAAAATGATTACTTAAAAAATTACTGTTCTTTAGAGACTATCCAACCAACACAGAGAGATTTATTTTATTTTATTTTTTTTAAAGATTTTATTTATTTGACAGAGAGAATAGAAACACAGCCAGAGAGGGAACACAAGCAGGGGGACTGAGAGAGGGAGAAGCAGGTTTCCCGCTGAGCAGGGAGCCCGATGTGGGACTCGATCCCAGGTCTCCGGGATCACGACTTGAGCCGAAGGCAGTCGCTTAACCAACTGAGCCACCCAGGAGCCCCGAGAGATTTAAAGTAGGAGAAAATCTTTCTACACCCTCCCTTCTCCTCTAACTTTGGTAGTCTGTCTCCATCTGGAATTTTGCCAGATCCAAATGTGTGACCCTGAGCCACTCTCTTTAGCCTTTCTGAGACTTTTTCTTTGTGTGCAAGATGAGAGGGTGACGTCAGCACAGCCTTCTTCCAGAAGAAGATGAATGTGTTAAAGTAAGGGAAAGCGTCCCCAGGATGGGTTTGTGTATAAGGTTTTATATCGCTTTGCTGGAAGTCATGAGCACACGCTTCCCCTTCTGGAATTTGTCAGGATAGCCAGCAGGTGGGAATGACTGCCAGCCCTCCTCCTCCCCAGGGTCTCACTGTTAATTAAAGGTTT